>LVTN01000170.1:128082-149451 GCA_001649415.1 Musa itinerans
GTATTTCAGTTTGTGCTTACATTCTGATTTCCATCATAACTGCAAACTGCCTTCATAGATTTACTTTAACGTCATCTCGCTTAATCTTAAGTTAAAGTAATCTTAGAATCGACTTTTACACCGAAATCGCTTTTATCGTACGAACGAAGTTTTAATCGACGAAAGATTTCCGCTGCACTTATTCACCCCTCCCCCTCCCCCTCCCCTCTTAGTGCTCTTAATCCTAACACATAGATCTTATGAGGATCTAAACAACAAGCTAGGAATAATTAACATCTTTAAGCTAGGTTGAGGGGAGGGTAGAAAATCTCATTATTAAAGGATTCTAAATCTCACAATTAAATATTTTTATAATCTTATAATTAAAAAATTAATATCAAATTTAAAAATATATTAATATCATAATTAAGGGATTCTCAATAAGTATCAAATTAGTTCACATTATAGGAAATAAAATAAAATAAAATATTAATATCTTGCTTTGTAAACACAAAAGATCAGAAAAATTATAATATTTTATATTCGGCTTTAAAAATAATTTCAAACTATAAGAAAAAAGTCTTGAAATTTTTTCTGAACATGAACAAATGCCATTGTTGTTTCTGAGATACATTTTCATGTATAGAATATAGATCGAAACTAAGAAATCGCCACCCAAACAACAACAAACACCAATATTAGCTTCTCTCACATGATTTTGCTTTCATTACCACTGAACTTTGCGCTAATTTACTGTATCAAATGGTGCGGTATTTGTTTTTATTTGATCTGATGATAATTATTCGTAGTTATCCGATCTTAAAACGACATGAACAGATGAATGATACAACGTTGTGCATGCAGGCCTTCAATTATAAATCTTGCATTAAATATGTGGATTGGATCACAGCCTAGGGAGACAAAGAAGTGTTTTGTCCGAGACATTTCAACCTTGTCTTTGTAGAGGTTGGCACGTCAATGCTTGTCAACTCAAGTGCCACATGTTGCTGCTTGTTGTCTTGCCAATAATTCAAGCTTCTGCATCCTCCTTCAAGGGTTTCGAAGAGTCCCATTTCATTACGCAACCACTGTAATATACATACATATACATATATATATATACATATACATATATTTATATGAACTCACAAACAAATAAATGAATCTTTTCTCATTAATGAGCTCCATGTAAGCTATTATTTAAGTTAAATCATGAATAATCAAACTCTATATCGAGGTAATGTGTGGCAAAATTATCATAAGGAATACAATAATTTTGATTTGGAATGCATAAGGGGCATCAAAAGCTCAATTGCATTCCGCAACCACTGTAGCCAATATGCTTGTTGTTTTGGCGATAATTCAAGATTGTATGTTGTTTACTTAACAGTATGCATAAGGGGTATCAAATGGTCTGATTGCATTTGATAACCATTGTAGTCAATATGAAAATTACTAATATTTCAGAACTATAATATTAACAAGTCGTAATATCTCAACTAATGGTTTACATCAATCAATCTGATCTTATTATTGAGTTTTATTTTAGATAATATCTAAGTTGAATAATAAGTTATTAAATTTTATTCTATTACTTCGACTCAGATTTCTTATGTTCTTTGATGATTAAAGAAGAAAAAAAAAGTGAGATAATGTGTAGCAAATTTATGTGCAAGAAATATGATACTTTATGGACAAAAAATTTAGTGAAAAATAAACTTTGTAAATATAATATCTTTTTATGTCTTGCATTACTCAATCATCTCCTTAAATGATTAAGAAAGAAGATTATGAATGGTAATGTGGAGCAAAAATATGATAAATCCATGCCGTATTTTTTATGCTAAGAAATCTGTCTTGAGTATTGTTTCATTAACAAGTGCCTAATTATGAACAAAATGCATTTTAAAGGACTCCAATTCTGGTTGGATTTTTGTAATAATTTTTTAAGGTCAAATGTTGGCTGACTAATTCTTGCTTCTTTGCTATTTACATATTGACACCAATAATTTTTATTACCATATTATAATGTATACTTATGATAGATTTTAACCTTAGTTACACTATTGGACTCTAATCAAATATGTGAAATTATATTATTACCAATTCAGAAAATACATGTAACGATTAAAAAGACTACTTCTAGTTAAATTGTGCTTGTGATCTTAAATTTAATCACCTTTAGATCTACAATCTACTTCTTTAATTTCTTAAATAAAAATTGAGAGCAAAGCTAAAAGGATATTAAAAGTAAATCCCTCCAATATTCTATTTAATTAGTTCATATATGAATGCTGCTTCCAAATATCATTGATATAAGATGGGTGTCTTTATTTCCTCTGTAGAAGAGAAAATATGAGAGATCTATCATGGTTTTATAGATTAATTATAGGTTATCTCTTATAATTAACTAATTTTAGTATTTCGATCCCTATATTTTTAAAAGTTATATTTGGATTCTTATTTTTAAGAAAGTGAAACAATTATCTCATTTTTCTCACGACTTTGCTAATGGAAATATCACATGTACTCAGTGATAAATCTTACGATATTTTTATTAGCAAAATCGACTACGTGAGGAGAAATGAGATTAAATATTTCACTTCTAACTATAGAGATTCGAACACAACTTTTAAAAATATATGGATTGAGATGCTAAGGATAACTAATTACGAGACATAATATGTAATTAACTCTGTCTTAGTTACTAATTATAGATTATCCCGTTATCTTTAGTATCGTATTCGAAAGTTATATTGAGATTCCTATACTTACAAAAGTTAAACATTTAACTCAATAAAATTATTTTTTTAATATTTTACTTTCATAAATATAATTAATTAAAACGATAGATCCAAATTCTAATGTCGGTGAGACAAATGTGATGTATACCGGTGATGGTTGGACATGATGAGTGGTGCTGTGAAATCCATTCGACTTTGCTCCATCAATCACACTGGCAAGTGGCGTGTGAAGAGATGATAGCCTCCTTGTGATTGGTTGTGGTAGCAAATGAAGAGACCAGCAAATGGACATAACAATAACAGTGTTAATCCCAAGAGCCGTAGAACATTCGATTGTGTGATATAGATTTGAGTGGCTAAGGTAGGTCTTTTGAAAGGGAACATTTTAAACACTTCAACATCCGTCATGATGCCAAGTGCAAATTGCATACTCTAAATCTTTTACAATTGATTATATGAGAGTGATTTATCATCAAGACAAAATAAAAAAGTCGACGTGATAAGATTGTTTGCTTGTGATCTAAATAATTTAAAATATATTATACTAGTATGAATTTTATGTATTAAAGATAATTATTATAGTTTGATAAAAAAAATAATAACATAATTGATATCTTAGAGTCACACGATTAGCAACATATGACAGACTATATCGTATGTTATCATACTTCCGATTAATGTATTATGATCGAAGTTAAGTCTAAGAAAAATACATCATAATTCTTATAACAAGCATTTACTATAGAAGACCTTCGGATATATTCTCAATACATAATCTTATATGCTAAAAGGATAGTCGAATCCTCTCTATCGCCTACTAATTTTATAAGATTCTACATAATTAAATTTTAATTTGTCCGACAACAAGAATCAACTTACGATCATTAACAAAAAAAGGACATCGATTGGATCAAAATCGAACTTATAAAAAATGAACATGAATTTTTGATAAATAAAAAATAAATAACTATCATGGATCGGCTTCCCCTTGGTCGACATGGTCAATAGGATCATTGTTTAGTCTTCATCTTGAAGATGATCTTGTCTCGTATAAAACACAAGATCAAGCCCTAAGAAGTATACATGTACATTTTGCTATGATTGCTGCAGATGGAATCTCAATCGACATGTTGGGCAGCTCGACTTGCATCCGAGCACATAAGACCACAATTGTCCTCCTCCTTTTGAAAGGGTTAAGAAAGGTATCAATTTGGCATATTTGACCAGACAATTAATCATCAATCATTTCTTGCTATTTGAGCTATCGACGTGATAGCTTTTACTTGTGGAAGTAAAATTATGTGGAAGTTTGACTTCTGGAAATGAGTCGAAATGTATATAAGGAGACTCGATGCACCTATCAACAATCGATCGAACGATGACGTGGACGTGTACGGTGCCAATAAGTCTTCCTTGTTATAAATAGGGTAGAGTTGTCTTTTATCTTCGTCATCGTCTTTCTTACTGTGGCCTGCAATCCACGTGTTGTTGCTGTCATCACCAGCCTTGCTTGGCTGCGTCTGCACGCTACAAGACGACGCACGATTCCTACAGCTCGGCCCGACCTGATCCGACTTCATCACAGACGCCATGTGTGCAGCGGGATGGATATTCTGCCTCAAACAGGTGACTGCAGTTTTTGAACGGTCATTGGTCTAAAAGGAAGGACCCACCGAGGGAGATGGAAGCTTTCTGTCAGTGGCCTGTTCGAGGTGGTACAGCAGAGTCACGCCATTCCGCTATCGACAGCCTTGTTGGACTCGGGTCCAGCTCTCGTATCCAAGCCCAGCCAGGATTTAGCATTAATCGAGCATAAATTGAGTGGACACCTGTCGTTGATTAGTTCGACCACATTTTAGAGCGGTGAGCTCAGCTGTATCGTGTTCGGAGTCGACAGAAGATCTTCACCCCATCCGACTTCGCGTTCGCATCCCTACACGTCATCACTGACTCTCGAAATCGCCCGGTGTTTGATGGCGGACACCGCCTTGTCAGCGGCCCCGATCCCATCCGCCCGCATCTCTCACTTTCACAGTCTTCCTCCAACGCTTCGTCTGTTATCTCCTCCGGCCCTTCACCTCTATTTCCTTCACAACGCATCGACACATTGAGGAAGCATGGCCGCACTCCTGTAGAACTCCTACCGCTCTTTCTTCTTCTCTCATGGTTGCCATCATTCATGGAAGATGTCTCTGCTTCTCGTTAAGCTCCGCTCTTTCCTCTCATGGTTAGCTCTATTTGGTTGTACTCTTCATTCGTTCACCTTACATGCTTATGACAGACACTTCACGGAAATTATGTGGCGAGAGGCATGACATAAGTTTTGTGATACTTCTCAGGTCGGCCGGACTGGTATGGCGACGGAAAGAGGTCGTGTCGTCGGATGACGATGGGGACGATGACAATGAGAGCGGTGGCCGAACGCCGCCCTCGATGGCGACCGCGGAGTGCTACGCTTGCACCCAGCGGGGGGTGGCCTTCCACTCCACCACCTGCGACCGCGTCCACTCGCCGGAGTGGGAGGCCAGCGCGGGATCCTCGCTGATCCCGATCCGTCCAAGCCAGACTAACGTGCTGCAGAACCTTCGACAAAGCAAGTCGGCGTCGCTGCTGGGCGGACCAGTGCTGGACCCCAGGAGCGAGAAGGTGCAGAGGTGGAACCGGGTGATACTGCTGGCGCGGGCGGTGGCGGTGGCGGTGGACCCGCTGTTCTTCTACGCGCTGTCCATCGGCCGGCGGGGCGATCCGTGCCTGTACATGGACGGCGGGCTGGCGGTGATCGTGACGGCGCTGCGCACTGCGGCCGACGCCGTGCACCTGGTGCATGTGTGGCTGCAGTTCCGGGTGGCGTACGTGTCGAGGGAGTCGCTAGTGGTCGGGTGTGGGAAGCTGGTGTGGGATGCCCGGATGATCGCCGCCCAATACCTGAGGTCTCTCAGGGGCTTCTGGTTCGACGTCTTCGTCATCCTCCCGGTGCCTCAGGTCAGTGTCCCAATAGAAAGCTTTGCTTTGATTTACACAGTGACTCAGAATCCTAAAACTGTAGCTTGCTTTGCTTTCATTAGGAAGCATCAATGTCTCCCGACTACTTGGAGCTGTTAATCTCAAAGCCATTTACTATATGTTACAGAATATACGTCCCGTTTCATGGTCTCTGAGCAGTTCTTGGCATAATACCAGTTAGAACTCGCGATCATTGATCTGTCAGATGTGGGAAATTAATTTGTCTTATCTTCTGAAAGACTGAAACTGTGTGCAGGCTGTGTTTTGGCTGATCGTGCCAAAATTGATCAGAGAGGAGGAGATAAAGCTCATAATGACCATCTGTCTCCTTATCTTCGTGTTCCAGTTCCTGCCCAAGGTGTATCACAGCATCTGCGTGATGAGGAGGATGCAGAAGGTCACCGGTTACATCTTCGGCACAATCTGGTGGGGCTTTGGCCTCAACCTCTTTGCTTACTTCATCGCCTCCCACGTAAGTGCTCCTTCTGTTAAGATCAAGATGCCAAAATGATCTTATTTGAATAAGCTTTGAGATTCTCCTATCTTAAAATATTTATGGAAATGAAAGGGAGAATTGCAAGTAAGAAGACATGAGTTCTCTGAGCCTTTGGGCATTCAACAGCATCCCTTTCGCATCCTGCGGTAATGCAACAAAGAGAATATCACATTAGGTGATTTGTCACAGATGGAGATTGCAATTTTGTCCTTTTTGCCTTTGTGACCTTGTTATTACAGAGACCAATTATTGCTTTGATATAACCCCATGTCATGTGGTACCCATTCGTACTACTTGGCACTGTACCAGTCTCAGTCATGATACTGACACAGTACGCTGCACCAGTACAGTTTATTTGGTCCCCTCTTCAAATCATGCAGGATTAACTCATGATCAGAACATTGTTGTTAGTATCTTAAACTCAGTCATACTATGCAGCAATTTTTGTTGATGATTAATTAGAACACGGTTGTGGAGATCTTGAGCTAATCAAGTCATCAGAAACCTTATAAGAAATATCACAGAGGCATCAAGCGGAGGAAGTCACAGAATGAATATGGAAGAAATAACATGATCTAAACTATGTATCCTTCATCTGCAGCACAATAGTATTTACTGAGGAACAGCATGCAGAAGATGAACTTGAATCTTATGCATCAACTCAATATGTCCAACAATTTGATGGGCCCTTCATATCACTCGCTTCTGTGGCTCAGGTAGCTGGTGGATGCTGGTATGTTCTTGCGATCCAGCGGGTCGCCGCTTGTCTTCAGCTGCAATGTGAGAAGAAGAACAACTGCAACCTTGTGTCACTGGCCTGCTCCAAGGAGGTCTGCTACCGCCTCCCCTTAGCATCGGGCATGAACAATTTGAGTTGCGAGGGCGACTTGGCAGCATCTATTGGGATGCAAAACACACCGGTATGCTTAAATGACGACGGGCCATTTCCTTACGGAATCTACAACTGGGCTCTCCCTGTTGTTTCCAGCAATTCACTTGTTGTCAAGATCCTCTATCCGATCTTTTGGGGCCTCATGACTCTGAGGTAAATGTTGAATTATATGCTGCAAAGCAGAAGCTGCAGGAAAGAGCCTCATTTAATCGAACGCCTTCTACTCTGCTACAGCACTTTTGGCAATGATCTTGAGCCTACGAGTCACTGGATTGAAGTTATATTCAGCATAATCGTGGTGCTAAGTGGCCTAATGCTCTTCACTCTGTTGATTGGTAACATTCAGGTACGTAGCAACGTTGTCAATCTTCGTTCTCATCAGGCATGTCAATAATGTATGCTTCTCATGTCAATAGGTATTCTTGCACGCTGTTATGGCGAGGAAGAGAAAGATGCAGCTGCGGTCGCGAGACATGGAATGGTGGATGAAACGGAGACAACTGCCGTCGAGACTGAGGCAGAGAGTGCGTCAGTATGAGCGCCAACGGTGGGCTGCAGCGAGAGGGGAGGAAGAGACGGAGATGGTCAAGGATTTCCCTGAAGGATTACGCCGCGACATCAAGCGACAACTCTGCCTTGCTCTCATAAAGCAGGTAAGTTATCATCTGTAATCGAACATATCAAGACCATCTCAATCTGTAACAAGACAGAAGGAGCTTTGAAGCATTGGAAGGGAAGAAAAGCACGAGTTCATATTGGTTGTTGTATCAGGTGCCTTTGTTCCACAACTTGGACGATCTCATCCTCGACAACATCTGTGAGAGGGTCAAACCCCTCGTCTTCTCCAAGGGCGAGAAGGTATCGAAGCCGACACGAGAATCTAATGCTGTCAGGAATCTTGGGACTTTGCTAAGGGTGGTGTTGTTGTGGTGGTCAGGTGATCAGAGAAGGAGACCCGGTGCAGCGCATGGTGTTCGTCGTCCGAGGCCACCTGAAGAGCAGCCAGTGCCTGAGCAAAGGCATGGTGGCCACCAGCACGCTGGGGCCGGGCAGCTTCCTGGGGGACGAGCTCCTGTCGTGGTGCTTGCGACGGCCGTTTATCGACCGGCTGCCTGCCTCCTCCGCCACCTTCGAGTGCGTCGAGCCCACGGAGGCCTTCGGCCTGGAGGCGTCGGACCTCCGGTACATCACCGAGCACTTCCGGTACAAGTTCGCGAACGAGAGGCTCAAGAGGACAGCCCGGTTCTACTCATCCAATTGGCGGACGTGGGCGGCGGTTAACATACAGCTCGCCTGGCGCCGCTACAAGTCGAGGACTGGAGGCACGGCGAGCTCGCCGCCGGAGCAGCACGACAGCGAGCGCCGCCTTAGGAGGTACGCTGCAATGTTCATGTCGCTGCGGCCGCAGGACCATCTCGAGTAGCGGAAGAGAGGTGGTCTCTTCACCAAAGAATCCAAATCGAGGGAATCGGATGTCATCGTATTTATGAATTAAATATAGAAAGTTCCCTTTCTATATTCATGTCATCTTTTTTAGTTTTGCAACTTCATCTCTCTTCCAATCTCATTAGATTTGATTTCAGGGCCCTTAAGATTTGTAATTCTTGAGTTTGACTTTTTAATTATAGCAATTGAAGAATCTAAAAAATTAAGAACAATATTTTGACAGGTCAATATACCTTTAATACATGTTCACATAATTTCTTCCAAAACTATGTTCTTTTGACAAGAACTTGGAAGAATGGAATTGAATGACATGTAGAATGTAAATATCATACTTAATTCTATATGATATTCCTCAGCTTATGTATGTTAAGGATTAATTAAAACCAGATCAAGTTTAAAGAATCAAATTAGATATATTAGAGTTGATCCTCAACTTAAACAAGTCAAGTTTTTGGATTGTCTCAACTTAAATTAGCAGATAGTCCATTAGATTTGTTCTAAACATGGCCACACAACTGTGAACTATTGGGAACCATTTCAATTGATTCCAGCAATCCATGAGATCCATAGTGGATTCCTAATCATAATGCAATGCAAGTCACTGAGGAATTTGCCAATGAATGTATGCAATGGATCCTTCCATTTGACACACTTGATCTTCTTGTGGAACTTAATTGTTCTTGATTGAACCTGAAATTTGTGTGTGTTCAGTTTCAGTAATACTTCACAATGATCCATCCTTGATCAAGGCTTGAATTGGATTCTTCCACAACAGCTTGATAGAAATCTTTAGGACTATCAACCAATTGTTTTGAGCATCATCAGAATAAGAACCACAATTGATCTTGATCCAATTCAGCTTATGGATTTCCTCTTTAATAGCTAATTGAATACAAACCCTAAGCATCACCAAAACCACTGGGTCTTAATCAAACTCCAACACTTAAATCACTATGTATTGTACAAGAACTCCAAATCAATCTAAATTCAGCTTGTGCCAATCTTTGGGAAGTTTCTACCAAATTAATGCTGCCACTGAGCTGAAGCTCCAAATGCCACTCAAACTCAAAATGGCTGTAGCACAATCAATTATGATGGAAACTTCCCTCTACCACAAGCTTCACTTTGAAGCTTGATGTTGCAAATACCATGTCATTCCTATGCCTCCAAATAAGAAACTTCCTTCAACCATCCCCCACCATGCACTCAGGGAAGTACTGAAAGTAAAGCCCAAGTCTGTCTTGGAAGCCTTATCAAACAGGATCATCCCTATCATTTTTCCTAATAAAATCCCAATTTTGATATCAACAATGAGATCAATTTCAGCAATCCTTCTACATAGAAAAGAACCAAGTGAATTATTTGTTATTTCAGTCACGAGTAACTTTCTAAAGGGTGAGGGACTCCGGTGATACGGTAACGTTGTTTCTTTACGATATGATATTATTTTCCTTTTTTTTCTCGTTACAGATAAAATCTTTAATTTGGATATCAAATTAAAATTGGTAATTTTGTTCCACAAGGAATGCACCAAGTTATTGACATATAATCCTTCAGTTCCAAGGAAGAACCCAACTGAATTCAAGTCTCTATGGCCAGGGCTTGGTGACAATGCCTAAGTTACTTAACTTAAAAGAAAGGTAACACTTCTGGAAGGTGACATCTCTTCCATCCACTAGGCTAAATTTCAATCTTATCAATACATTCATTCTCAGATTGGGAAAGAAGCCATTTTAGTTTAAAAGGCAAAGATATTTGATCTTCCTTCCTATATGATATGTTTATTTTTACTTCAACTCTGTTTAGCAAAGGAGGTCTCAGATTTTTGAAAACTGATTTTTTAATCACTTGATGTTTCATTAATTTTGAAGATTTCCTTAAAATTAACACAAAAAGTTTTGGTTATGCTAATGCAAATTAACATGTTATCATTGTACAGAAATGGAGTCATTCATCAATGCAGAGAGTTTGGAGCCATAATGAAGAAGAAAGGGGTTAGGCAACCTGCTTGTTTGACACCTCTTAATTGTAAACCATTCTCCTAAAAACTACTAGTCAAGCAAGCACATCTTGAAGATCTAACACAAGAAAGAATTCAATTGGTAAATTGAGTACAATATCACACCATTTTCCTGACTCCAGAAATGGCAAAAAGCTCATGAAAAATGCTTCTTCCCAGAATTTATGGGGGAAGGAAAGGTTTAATTATGTTAGATAAGACATTGGACAATAAGTGTGTTTCTCAAAATCTACATATACATCAACTTCATATATAATGGGATCAAACTATCAGAGGTGCTTGAGTCAAAATCTACAATGTTTTCAATCTCTATCACACATCCAGAATTTATTAGACATGGGAAATAAATCACTTCAATGAAAAGAACCATTGAAGATGATGCTTCTGCAGTCCAGCTCAAACCAAGAGAGGTTGTGGCTGAAGACCAAAGTTGGGTGGTTTTCAAGCTACCATCTCAATCAGCATATCTGCTACGTTCATCAGTGTCGGCAGAAGAAATGCCTCAGCTGCTGGTGGTATGCTCTGAGGACTTCATCATAAGATGCAATTTGAGTTTCCTCATTAGTTTATCACACTTCTTCTTTGTGATGATGGCATTTCCAATGGATTCTTTTGGACATATCTCTGCAAATCTTGTTCCAGCTTACAGCTGCATGGTGTTCAACAGGTGGAATTGTATATAATAATATCTTCAAGAATATGCAGAGAGCCACATATTCTTGCTTTGTTGCAGGCTCTAAATAGCAAAAAATGATTTGCCTACCTACTGCTAATAGGATTTTTGGAGAGTTATTAATAATCATTTAAGCTGTTAGTAATGACTACAAAGCATGGAAAATGGTGAAATTAATCCAAATCAAATATATATTATATATATGTGCCTGATTCATTGAGAAGAAGAAACAAGTTTGTCTGCCCTTCTAAGCTTTTGAGTAAGCAGGTTTTAATCATGCTAACCAAATGATGATCACTATGTCTTGAATAATAGCAACAGAGATTAGTGGATATGTTATATTAAAGTATGTAAAAATCTCAATGATTATATAAATAAACCTTAGAAAGAAGAGTGATTAAGAGAGTGCAATTGTTAAAAGGTGCTTTAGCCATTGTTGCGGTCATACTGACAGGACAACTGATACAAAGAATTTCCTGGAAACATCTGATAGAACTAACTTGCCATTTTAGACAGCAGCAAGGCTTGCAGTTGCAACATCATTCATGGATTCTGCCTGCTGTTTGATTGCATATAATTTTCGCTGAATCTTCAAAGTCAGAACTCAGAAGTCAAGAAAAAAAAAGTAACAGATGAATTGACCACAGATGAAGTGCTTAGCAGTTCCTGAATTATTGGCCACTCGAGATGAGGTTCTTAAAGATCTACTAAAGAAGGATTTTTTATAATCGACGAAAGCGATTTGTGTTTTCATATTCTGAATTCTTAGTAATAAGGGACCCTTCTCCCTACCAAATGAGCTGACCTCTTACCTAAGACATTTAAATCTGATCCTTGCAACTTTGAGTTCCTTAGAAAACAAAACAAAGTGGTCATTAATCAGATGATGCAGTGGTCAATACTGTACATGTCATTGATTAGTTCCCAGAGCTCACTCACTAGCCATTGATCATAGCTGAGTGCCTAAGACAGGATTAAAGTGCACTTAGTACAGTAATGGATCCATCATTTACCTTTGCGTGCGATCTAAATCTAATAGCTAAGGACTCATAAATAAATACATACATGGAAAAGTTGCTGAGTTGAATCAAAGTGTCAGTTTCTTACAGATCACTTTACACCTTTGTTAGCTCCAGCAACCACATTACATCTGCATCACTTGAGACAAGTTCTTTTTGCAGCCCTGCTGCTGCAGTTTCTGCAAACTACAGATAGATTAACTCACATTGGTATTATTGTCCTCAAATCCATGCTATATTGTTCTGATGCTCTGAACACTGGGTTTGCTAGTGTCGGCTGATGTATTGAGACAAATCACCTACCATCTCAAAAAATACAATGCCCAGCGAAACCATCATACCCATCAAATCCTTGCTGCTTGTTACGTATCACCAACTTTTCAGAAGGCTTCACATCCTCTGTCCTGCTCTTGATATTAGCTTCACTAGCAATTCAGGAATGGTGTATTGAATGAAACCAGCACTTGATCCAAAACTATCACAATGTTCCAACCTCAGTAGTTAAACCTATGTGCAGTGTTGTTCTTCTTCTGACAATGATCACAACTTCAACTGGAGCTATAAACACGCATGGCCTTAATTACCAATAGACAACAAGGGGTTGATATCGGAAGAAAAGGAAGTCTCCTCATTTCATTCATCCATGCCTTCCACTTCCTGATAGCATTGTACCAAATGAATGGGAAGGAAATGTAGACTACTGACAGCCACCTCGTTTTCATCATTATGCATGGCTACAGGCCAAAACCTTAAGTATTAGAGCTAAAACAACCACTGACACAAAGTATCCAAACATCTGCCGGTGAAAACAATGCGACGCCTGCAGCACCCAACTATGAGTTTGGTGGCTCAGTGGTTGGCCCATCATTCATCCACACAGCACCACCGCATCCAAGAGACTCCCCTTACCCAACCATAGACCCCATGAGGGCCGTCCTTGGCTTCGTTTCATATACCACTCCATCCCCCCCACCGCACCATTCTCGAACACCTTCGACGCAAAGCCATGGGAATGGCCGTGTGGATCGTGAGAAGGTCCATCAATGCCTTCTTCGACGGCTACCAGTCTTTTACCTCCATTGCTGCTCTTCTTGTCTTCCCCGTCTCCGCTTCCGTCCTCCTGTCCCAGGCGCTGATCCCTTTCGCGACTCCGCCGCTCCTCGAAGCCATCTCGCTCCGGCTGTGGTCGCTGTTCCAGGCCGCGAGGTTTCCTGCCTCCGTGGGATTCTTCTCCCTCCTCAACGTCAAGCTCGCGCAAACTGTTTTCACCTTCGTCTCCACGCTGCCGCTGGTGCTCACGTTCCAGCTGCTAGCCAAGGCGTCCGTCGTTCATGTCGTCTGCGAGGGTCGAGATCCTCGGCGTAAACGAGGCCCGCCTCCGTTGTCTTCGTTCCTCCCCCTCTACCGCTCGATCCTACCGACGCATCTCTTCAACTCCTTCGTTGTTCTGTCCGCCAACGCCAGCACTTTCGCCTTGCTCTTCCTGGTCTTCAATGCAGTGGACCTTCTCGGCCTCTCGACGAGCAACGTCGTCCTTTGCCTCTCGGCTGCTGGCGCCGTTCTCTACTCCGTCGTCGTCGCCAACACAACGGTGATCTGCAACCTGGCGATCGTGGTCTCTGCGACGGACAACTGCGGCGGCTACCTCCCGGTACTCAAGGCCTGCCTGCTCATCAGGGGAAGGGTCATGACCGCACTAGGCCTGGCCTTGCCTGCCAACCTGGGAATGGCTGCCGTCGAAGCCTTGTTTCAGTACAGGGTGGTGAGGCAATACAAACTCTCAGGGGAGCTGAATTCATCTCTTTTCTGGGAGGCGTTCTCGATCACCTACTTTCACGCGCTCCTCGTTGTTCTTGATGTCATCATGAGCTGCATGTTCTTCAAAATCTGCAGAACAGATTGCCACTCAGACTGCGAGAAGGGACACGAGCATCATGGAGAAGAACTGGAGCCAGAAGACAAGGTTACTCTGCATGTCTAAATGTGAGGTCATCTCTCACAACTATATATACAGATTTGACATGGAAACGGATGAACATACACAATGTTCCCTCGTGATACCAATTTTTCTGGAGTTACAGAACTCCGCTGAGCAGGAGTTCAATAAAACATGTTACTTCAGAATGTAATCCCCCAATCGAACAGGGACAGTTTCTCTACTACTCTGTAAGAATTTCCTGAGAAGAGACATTAAATAAGCATTTCTTTCCTTTATATACCTTCCTTTTTAAATGACAATTAAAATGAAGTTGTGTGAACTGCACTTCCATCAGGATGTAGGATTTGACATATTGCCAGAAACGGGGAAGAGACGACTCTGTTGTCCTTCACTTCCATCATTCTGTACATTCACATACAAAGCCATGAGGAGTAGAAAAGGTTATGGATCCGCAAATAAGAACGTTAGCCATCGAAATGGAAGACAAGAAACCCAAGTAAATATTTTGATCTGTCAAACTTACTTGTCATTGATAGAGGAACAGTGGAAGAGTTGGCCTAATGTTGGAATCATATAGTTGACCGAGAGTCCGCGTCAAAATTGAATTAGGAGATCGGATGGAAGATGACGTGACTGGTCATTAGCAGGAAATTTTCATTGTTGGGATGAAACATTACAACTTGCATGGATTCCATAAAGCATAAACAACAATCGATTGGACACGGTGACGTGATTTAGGTGAAAGGTGTTGACGATTAAGAGCATGGTAGCGAGCTTAGCATAAATAAGCCAAAAACCTTGGAGGGTTGGTTCGGTTGCTCCAGTGGAGTTGTGCCGGAAAAGGCGAGTTTGGCGTTGGGAGTAAGAAAATGTGGATGTTTGATGAGCTTTGTCAACGCGCGGGTTGACCAACAATGTGCTACGTTGTTGGTGATAGAAAGAAAATAACCCTGCCGTTGACTTTTAGTATATCCGAACGAGATTAGGAAATTGTGACTTTCTATCATTGCAAAAAATGTTTGGTAATGTACGTGTAATCATCCACGGGGCATGTGCGTGGGAAGGTAACAACTTCGTGTTGAAACAGGTGTACCGGCGAAAGCGTTGACGTCTACTTTATATTTCCGTTTGTGTGGGTCCCCCGCGCCATTTAAACATGCGCAATGGCATGGTCAAGATGGGCCCTCGGTACAGCGGTGTGTGAAAATTTACTCGGTGGGCCCCACGTACGAGAAATTTGACCCGAGCGGGTCCCACGGTTCAGTGCTGCGGAACTGTACGCGGTGGTCCCCACGACCGAGAAAGTTGACCGAGTGGGTCCCTGGGTTCGCGTGAGGGGGATTCCCACGGCTGACACAGCCGCGCAGTCTGACATGGCTGGCCCCATCGCACCACGTAAACCCTGCGATACGGCACCGTGGGTCCGCGTTCCACCTCGTCGTACAACGCGGGGACCAGCGCCACCTGATCAAGAGGGAATTACATGGCGGGCGCACGTGCCATCGGACCATACGGTACGCTTGCGTGGCCCACCTAATCAACGAGGCATGGTGGGCACCGGGCACCTCCTAATGCTCATGCAAAAACCGGCATGACGTGCCATCCGACATACATAGCTTCGTCGTAAGGCCTATCGTGGCCCACCTAATCAACAAGGCACGGTGGGCCCCGCGCACCACCAAATGCTCATGCAAACCCGCATGACGCGCCACGTGGTTCCACTCGAGCCAATGGTGACCCAAATCAAGTGAATTGTCGAACGCCATGGACTTCAAAGTTTCCTGTTGGGTTGGGCTCATCGACAGATTTTTATTCTTAGCTTCACTTTATATAATCTTTAGATTACTTGTTAACACAGGATTTTTGTTTATTCACATAAAAGTTTTGTTATGTACTTCTTCATGGTAAAATAAGATGGGTATTTGATATCGTCTTCCATTCAGATCAATAAAAACAATTTCTCCTTGCATGATATGAATTTTAAATATTCATAATAATACATATGTAAATGAGTCGAATTAAAAAAACTCCCTCAAGATATTAGATTTTCAATGCTACGAGCGAAAAAAATTATCTCAAATGTAATCTTTTGAAACTAATCTTTATAGTCAAATCGACAATTGAAACATTGAGACTTTGGACGATACACAACAAAACAAATTATTCAATCTTCCCTCACGAGAATGTGTTTATTAATGCAATTTGGTTCATTCTACTCCGAGACATGTCGTTTTTCTTTCTTTTTCTTTCTCATTATACTAACGGTGAGCAGAGGATTATAAGTTCAATGAACTCGATAACATGTTGCCAACAAAGATGATTCATCTTTTGAAATTTAAAAATATTATTTTTATATTATATAAAACTATTTATATATTAGAATTTCTAGATATAAGGACTTTTTTTTGTTATCGAATGAGATACATAAGCATGATAAAAAGATCATATCAAGTCATTATAAACATTATTACACCCGTTGATGTTAAATATGTTTTTTAAGATTTGCATGACCATCATCTTAGATTATGCACCCTTGAATGTTTTGTGATTACGAAGATTAAGGATCACTTGCTTTGAATCACTTATGACCAAATGCAAGTCTTATTGCGAGCTTGAGCCTCCATCGATCGCTTAGGTTTCCACGAGTAAAGGAGAAGATGTAATACTAGTATTATTTTACTTTTCAATGAATTAAGCTGGTGCAAAAGAAAAGAATGAGAAAAATAAGAAGCATCTTAATATAAGATATAATAAAATCTCTTTCTCTCGTCGAAATCTTAAGACTCATAATATATTTATAAAAAGAAATCTTAATTCTCTAAGTATTATTCTTCGTATTTGAATTTCTAATATTAATCTACCAATAAATTTGAATCTAACTAAGATTTTTTTAAAATATACATGGATGGTAAAAATAGATGATGGGATTGGTTTCTATTACAAGATTTTGATGGAGAGACTGAATACGCTGAATCGAATCTCTGGTCTATCTAATTGTTGTAGTTATGTGAACAATGGCAACATCAAATCAAGTTGTTGTTGACACAACAAATTGCACATTAAATTGAATGGGTACTGTCACCTCTAAATGTCAAAGTTATGACGTCTAAGATAGTTACTCGGACAAGAGATACAAAAGCACGAAAGTATTGCATCTCTCTCTCTCTCTCTCTCTCTCTCTCTCTCTCTCTCTCTTTTCAGCTGAATAAGATGAATGATGTGCCGATCAATCGTACAATTTCCAATGTTTGCATTGTCATGTTTGAAAGATGGAGGAGAATCGCTCGATCTTATGGCTTTTGTCTTCGAGTTCTCTGATCATCTAATCTCATCTTATTTTTTTCTTAGATTAATTATATTTTTTAAAATAATTAATTATCTTTAATATCTTGATTTTTATACTTTTAAAAATTATATTAAGATTCTTATGTTTATAAAAATAAAATATTTAAAATAAAAAAAAATATTTTATTTTATGAAATATAATATAATTTCTTCGTATGTGATCGATTTTACTGATTGAAAATATAATAAAATTTATCACTAAACACATGCTGACTTTGTCTCACTTTAGTTTATCATTGAGTATGTATGATATTTTTGCAAGTAAAAACGATAGTGTGCGGACTTATCTCACTTTGGTTTATCACTGAGCATGTACGATATTTTCGTAAGCAAAACCAAAAGTACATGGAGAAATAAGATTAAATATTTTATTTTTATAAATATAAGAATTAAAAAAATAAAATTAAATATTTAATTTTTGAAAGTGTAGGAATCGTAATACTAAAAATAGTTAACTAGATGAAGTAATCGATAATTAAATTTTTTCTATCATTTGCTTATGCTTGCATAATTATTACATTAATATTAATATAAAAAAATAAATGAGTACATAAAACTCTTATTAATTGGTTTGCATGCAGATAAGGTTTTATAAATTACTGTTCAAAATCGAACGCACATCCATAATCAGAATTGCTATCGTCAATTTAAGCATGAAATAAATAATCAAAATTTTTGATCGGTTCGGAAAAGATTCCAAGTTATATTAAACTCTAACATGCAGTAATTCAATCTATGATTGAATTAGACGTCGTAGCGTGATCGATATACTTTCTTTCTGCAACTGAGCAGTGCAAAGGAATGAGCAGCCCGAGAGGGAGTTGTTGGTAGCAAGGAAATCAAAACAGGAGGAGGTGAGGTTCAAGAAACGAGGCTTTTGCCTGCTAACTCCAGGAAGAGGAGGAGCGTCTCTGCTGCTGCTACTTCCCATGAGCGGCCGGCGACCACAGATCGGCACCGTTGCTCCTCGCCACGTGCTCCGTGCTCGCCACTGGGACCAGGCACAGCCCCCGGCTCCTCAGATCATTCTTCTCTCTCTCATCCTTCATTTCCAAGACCACAGAACCGTCAGCAACTTAAACTCACAACGTATGTCAGATATCACAGAGAGAGTGAGAGAGAGAGAGAGAGAGTGCGTGTGTGTGCATGCTTAGCGTTACATGCAGGTGAGCAGAGGACGGCAGGCGTTGCAGGTATGGAGAACTCAGAACCTGCAAGAATTGAACAAGCACAAGTTCAGAAGATGTGTCAGAGAGAGAATAAGAATAGAAAGAGGGAAGGTGTACATGAACAAACACACAACCTGGACTTGGTCGTGCAGGAATCGGATGTACCCCAGGGCTTCATGCAGAACCGAAGCCGTATCAGACTGCCATGTCCACGAAGTCAAATCAGATGAGGGACCTAATTAAGACCAGTGTACTTTGAAGAAGCCATCGATTAGGCTACCTTTCCGAATGGAGAGACCAGCTGCTGCAGTGCCATAATTCTTTCCCCTAACTTGTCTTTCCTCACCTGCTCTCCTCACAGAGACATGCATTAATTGCCACATATATTGCTTCACAACCAAAGCAATATCGAGGGGATAAACAACTAGTATACCATGATCGTGCCTGGACAGGTTGAGCCTGCTGTCTTGGGCTTCTTGGTAGTGTTGACTTTGGTGGCTGTCACACTTGTTGTTCTTCGCCCTCTTCCCACTTTCGTCTTGGTGATCGATAGAAAGGATGCATGTCGCAGAACCATTTGTTATCCTTCCGATCATGATGTCAAGTATAAATAGGCAGAGGAAGTCAGGCTCACCTTATTTGGAGACTTGCAAGTGCTGATGGTGGTGGAAGGTGGAGAAGAGGAGGGGGAAGACAGAGAAGAGTCGGTTGATATCTGAGGAACCCCATAAAGTACTGCGACAGCATCTTCCTCCTTCCCACCAAACCATAGCATCTGTGATGACGTTGAAAAGGAGTAGCAGGAGGAGGAGGAGGAGGGAGATGAGAGACAAGAGGGTGGAGAGAACAGATGATCCTTTCCCTCCTCTGAGCCCAGCAAGTCCATGAAACCCTCCTTCTCCATCAACAGTCTTCAAGCTAACAAGAAGAAGAAGAAGAAGAAGAAGAAGAAGAAGAAGAAGAAGGAAGAAAAGCAAGGCAAAAGAGCGAAGAGAGGAGCCACAGCACAGTTCCCTATCGAGTCAATAGGCTGAAATGTTGTTGTTGCAGGGGGAAGAAAGTCTTCGGAAGAGAAAAGAGTAAAGGCTGGAAACCTTCTCCGTCTATTGTTGGCCTCTTCTACACCTTTTGACATCACCTCACCGAGGCCGGACGGATGGGCGACTGATATGGGCTGCATGCTTGCTTGCTTTTTGTTGCCTTCCTCGTGTTCTTTATGCGAGCTTTGGATGCTTTGTGTGCTCTTCTGTTCACTGTTCACTTCGGGCTTGCTGTCACCTCCCCCGACTTACTCAAAACCGCCACTCGAGACCGACGGAATTAATAGAAATCATGCTTCACTGTCTCCTCCCATCCTCTCTCTCTCTTATTCTCTTATACTCTATCTCTCTCTCTATATATATATAGAGAGAGAGAGAGAGAGAGTAGAACAGTGAGCTATTACCTAATCCGAATCCAGATACACTTGCTGTAGGGCAAGCTTGTGATCTGGTGGTTGTGTGATGAAGGAATATATTATTTATGCACAACTAAATCAAAGGACAATAATAGACTCCAACAACTTGAAGGAACTCTTTATTGTTGCCTTCACATCGTGGATGTTAGCACGGTATGCGAAAAGAATACTGATCTACCGATAGGGAATACCTGTTTTTGCCGCTTGCCGATGTATATATATCAACACAGAGAGAGAGAGAGAGAGAGAGAGAGAGAGAGAGAGAGAGAGAGAGAGAACCAATTTGGTGGCCAACAGCAAGTCATACTTCAGCTAACATTCAGCAACTCGAATAATATGCTGTAGTTTGTCGATTATGTGTGGATTTCGCCGGATATTTGCTTCTTTGATGATCCTGCGTTTCCTCCTTTCATGATGTCGTGAAGGGGTGTAATCAGTGCATCCACTCTTTGTTCAGTACCACATTAGAGAGAGAGAGAGAGAGAGAGAGGTGCACCGGTCAGCGGAGAGCGACGGTGAGAACGACGGACAGCGGCTGCGCCACTCACCGGCACGGCTGTCCCGCTGTCTCCTACGTGGGGCCCGGAGACGGCGCCGGAGGTCGTGGGTCCCTCGTGTTCCCTGCTTTTTCTTCCTCCGTGAAGACTAATCGAGGTGGGGATGGGACAGCTGAGATCTACGTGGTTGTATTGATTCAAATCATCTGTATTATATATTTAAATTGACGCCATTTGTTGATTAGCAAAAAGATGAATCGAGTACACGAAGTTTTCACCTATTTTTTCAAAAAAAGAAGAAAAAATCTTATCGACGAAAAAATCTTGTTCGCGTCAGCGACAACCAAAAGATCTAAGTACTAACCCTAGCATGATTTAATAAGCTTTCACTAAAAATCTTAATAATTAAGGATATTGATTACATAGTGACTTATAATATTCACTTATGATTTTATTAAAAAAAATTTAACACATAAAATATTGATATGATAATAGTTATAATCCATCATACTTATCGAGGATGAATTTAATGTTCGAAACGATAAATTTTTGCACCTAAAATATTGATATGAGGATGATTACCAAATTCATTTATCAAAAATTAATTATTTAAAGTCTCATACCATAAAATTTGAAGATATCCTAGTTTTTCTCATATATATATATATATATATATATATATATATATATA
>LVTN01000170.1:150153-165772 GCA_001649415.1 Musa itinerans
TATATATATATATATATCCTGATATTGCTGAAACAGAACAATTCTCGTCCATGAAATCATCAGCCGAATAAAATAAGAAAATATCAAGAAAGAAACTTAAAATAAAAAATAGAAACATAATGGAGGGTGGTCATACAATCTTATCCCCGAAATGATGATTATGGGATATTATATCTTCTCATTGTCTTCCACCCTTAAGCTGATTATGTAAGTTTATTTATTATCAAATAAATTAAAAATTAAAATTAAGAGGATTGCATTTTAGTTAAGATAATGTGTTTTCAATTATTTTGTAAAAGGGGGTGGGCCTTAGTCATTCACTTATGTCGTTAATTTGCTTCTTGAGAAATCATCCTGGATGTTTAAGTCAATTTAACGTGATCTAAATTCGAATGCACAAGAGTGTCTAAAGTGGCTTCAAGGTAACTCTAAAGTGGCTCCAAAGTGGCCATGAGATGGCTCCAATGTGAAGACATTGAGCTCTCGAGGTATCATTTATACGAAGATCGATGTCGAAATTTTTTTTTGACCATGTTTGTCTGACATTTAATTTAGTCACTGAGGACCTAATGGGTATTTTTTTTTTGGGAAAAGAGCCTCTCAACGTAGCACTAGGGATTACCTTTTATACCATGCCTTGGAGGGGATAACCCATAATTACTATAATGTCCCCTTAGCATTTTATCCACGTGGGTAGCATGAGAGGGACATACTCGAATGACCTGCCTTAGACTTTTGTCCACATGGGCAGATGGGGCTGACTTGGATCCCTCTTCTTCCATGACAGCTTCCACGTGGTACTTATGTATCAGATGATGATTGATCATTAATATATTTCTTATCATTTGTCCTGCTCCCTCCTCAAGGTGTGCTTCGGAGCTCTTCATAGGGGGGGCTGGAGTGTGACGTTTTAATTCATCCGTACTAACCTACCCATTCGTGATGTCAAAAGGACACAAGTTGGTCATAAGGATTTTCTTTAGTGTAGGTCAGGTTTTCTTGACTCACACGCCTCGGGCATATTTTGCATTACATCTCCGTTGTGGTAGATTTTTCTTGACGCGAGTCGGGTATCCTAACTCACATGTCTTGGACACATTTCACTCTACGCCTCCGCCATGGCTGATTAATCTTAGCGTAAGTTGGGTTTTTTCGACTCATACATCTCGAACACATTTTACCATATGATTTTGCCGTGAAAGATTAATCTTGACACGGGTCGAGTTTTCCCAACTCACACGATTTAGAAAATTTTTGCTCTATCTTCTGTCATTGTGGATTTCTCTTTGCATGGGTCACGTTTTCCTAACTCACATGCCTCGGGCACATTTCATCCTGTGCCTTCGTTGTGGTCGATTAATCTTGGTGTGGGTTGGGTTTTTCCGACTCATTCTTAGACACATTTCACCCTATGTCTCTACCGTAGCGCATTCTTTTGGCGCGGGTCATATTTTCCTAACTCATATGCCTTGGGCATATTTCTCTACGTCTCCGCCATGACAAATTTCTTTTTGTGTGGGTCTAGTTTTCTCAATATATGCCTCGGGCATATTTTGCCCTATGCTTTCGTCATGATGGATTAATCTTGGTGTGAGTTGAGTTTTCCCGACTCACACACCTCGGGCACATTTTGCCCTATGTCTCTACTATAGTGGATTTCTTTTGGCACGGGTCGAGTTTTCAAGACTTACACACCTCGAGCACATTTTGCCTTACCTCTCTACCATGGTGGATTTCTCTTGGTGTAGGTTGGGTTTTCCCGACTCACATATATCGGTCACATTTCGCCCTATATCTCTGTCGTGGCATATACTAAGTTTTCTTTCCACTGTGGCAGATTTTGGATTCTCCTTCCACCGTGGCATATTTCAAGTCCTCCCTCCACCGTGGCGAGCTTCAAGTCCTCTCTTCGTCATTGTGAGTTTAAGATCCTTTTATTATTGATGTCTCATGGGATTTGCCCCCAAATGGACACTTGTCCTAATCATAGGAGAAGAGAGATTTACCTCCTCCTTTTAAATACCCTCCCATATAGGTCAGAATTCATTCTTCCATGTGAGCCTCCAAAGACTTCAACCTTCGGAACCTCCCTAGAAGCTTTCAACCTTGACCGATTTGTGGCCAAAGGATCGAGATGAACTTGTAAGAGTTGAAGAAATAAAATTCTCTAACTCTTTGCTTTATATATATATATATATATAATAATAATAATAATAATAATAATATAATATACATATATATAAATATATGTATAGATATACATGCTGTGGAATAAGTGATATGCCAAAGGAAAGCATAGGGCATGTGAGTCGAACGAAATGTATATATATACATATATGCCGGTGGATTAAGCGATATGCCAAAGGAAAGGGTGATGTGTTAAAGGTTCAAACGAAGTGTTGGAAGATTATACAATATGTCAAAAGAGCATACAATGTGCCGAAAGCTTCGTATATGTGCTTGATTTGTTAAAGTCTTGATCAAGGTTATTTTGGTCAATTTGAGTTAGTATTACGTCAAAATGATGCCAATTTATTAAAAAAGTCATTGAGCTTGAAGCTAAGTCGAATTGGGCCTATTAAAAGGCCAAACTAGTGGCCTAAAACAAGCCTAGGTGGTGATACCACTTGGCCCAAGTGATAGTACTACGTGAGTCAATCAACAAGCACTATTTATGTTTGTCAACCATTATTGCTCGAAATTCAAATTTTATAGTGATAGGATCGTCAAAGTCCAAAATTACGATGTTAAAAGTTACGACGATGGTATCGTCTAGTGTTGATAGTAGTACTACCTATACCCCAAAATATTAAAGATTTGAAATTTTTTTTGCTTTATTCTTAAAACCTTGTGGGATCTATAAATACCCCACTTAGGCTTGATTAATGAAGAATCAATTCTCAAGTTTGTGAAGTGTCGTAGCTCTTTCTTTGAGCATTGTTTGAGTCTCTTCCTTCCTCTCGAGTGTAGTTATAATACTAAGTTATAGGAGGTGAAAGGTCTCTTGTAAAAGTGAGTGTGGAGGTTCTCTTCGAAGCCTGTAAAAAGGAAAAAAATTATAATAAGGATGGTTGATATTCGTCCATTGGAAAGAAGAGTGGATGCAGATCGAGAAGATCGAACTTCTATAAATCAGTTTGCATTCATTCTCTTGTAAATTTTGTTTGTGATTGCATTCCTCCTCCTCGTCGACAATGTAGATGCCTTACCTGTCTCCTCTTCCTCCTTTGGCACCAACACAGATACAAAGCGACATCGGAGGAGGTAGAGCGGTGCGACGCTAACACAAATCCTTCACTTGCCTCTTCTTTCTCCTTCAACACTACACTACTCTACCTCACTTGCCCCTTCTTTCTCCTCCTTCCTTATTGTTAGTGTTGCAAATGTCTCACTTGCCTCCTCTTCCTCCTCCGATGTCGATGCAAAGCAACGCTAGAAAAGGAATCGAACATAGTGGTGTGACGCCAACGCATACGTCTAATTGCTCTGTCTATTTTTTCTCCTCGTCGTCAATGTTTGGATTGACATTCGCAAGACTGATTACTATCACAACAGTCACTCACGACATCACTATCTGCCACCACTATTAAAATTACTATTTTATCTATCATTTCTATATCATTCATGCATGTGTTATTATGTGTTATATCTTCTGTCGATAAAGCCAATGGTACGATGATAAATAGAGTTAAATATTTCACTTTTAGAACTATAAAAATTTTAATATAAAATTTTTAAATTTAAAGATCGAGACACTGAACAGGTATACCTATAAAAGATAATACTTAATTAGCTTTAGGCCTCAAACTTTCAAGCTTGACGAAGGGATGAATGGGTAAGCTGTGCAGGGATAGAGGACCGAGTCCAAAACAATACTCATTAAATTGTGGCAATAGGAAGCTGATGCAGTTCACAGTCAAGATCACACTTATCTCCACTACATAGAACATTCCATGTGGCAATAGTACCCATATTGGAATTGATCAAGTTCTATGTTTCACCACTCCAAATTACATAATATAAAAATGGATTATACGAGTGAAAATGGGGAGCTCGTTAGCAAGGGCTGCAAAAGAGCTTAAGGAATTATTTCTTTTGTTCACAGTCAATAATCACAACTTTTAGTTACCTTGGACATCATAAAGCAAATAAACAGATGCACCTTGAGCACCTCGATAAAGAAAAAAAAGAGAACTGTTGAATGGCAACTTTACACTGTTATTGTCTGACAGATACATATTTTTATAAATTTATAATCTAGTTGTTGGTGGCATAAAGAACGTTGGCGCATAGTTACCAGCTGGAGCGCTTCGCCTCTGATGATCCTTCATAGTGTGGACTCAAAATCATCATCAGATACTTTCTTTGATGAAGTAAATAAGCAAACCTGTAGGCGCTGTCAAGCAAGTGAATCACCTTCTCGTGGTACGGTTTCCACCTCGCTAGAGATTGTCAGAAGTTCCATCAGCTCTAGACGGTATTCGAGGCCTCTGATGTAGTGACCCAGTAGCATACACCTTATACACCACAACAAAACAGGGTTTGAAGATTCCTTTATAACTACAGTTGCAAATTACGACACAAATGTGATATGCCATTTGTACCAGAAGAGGAGACGTGCAAGATAATCCCTGGGGACTGATATAAGGGGCTGAAATTGTATCGAAGTGTTCTCTACTAGTTCAGCACAGTCATCTTTTCCAACACCTAAGGTTCCTCCTGTTGGATTTTCCATATGATGAGGGGGTTTTGAATGCACCTTTGGAGAAAGAGTTGCAAGGAGGCCATGCACGACTGAGTGTATTGTTTCTTCCACACCAGGGCAAGTTGGTTCCGAAAGTTCTGCAACCTGCACAAGAAACGATGCAAACTGTACAAAGGTAGCCAAAAAAGTCATCGCCTACTGACTGATTCTACTGCAGCTGATGTATGACGGTACGAAATTTTAAAGCATGGAAACACAGGTTTGGAACTGTATACCTAAGCTTCATAAGTAAGATTTATACATCTTTTTGCTTAATTTTATGTTACTCGATGTGTTACTTTTCACATTAATCAAAATTAAGTTGTTATACATATAAGCTTGCCAGTCAATGACTCTAATCTGCATATCAAAAGTTTTGTATGGTTCATGAATATACGCTATCACATGGAAAATAATCAGTGCACCAACAGTGAAAATTTTAGAAACATTATCAATATTTGTAATAGTAAAAATGGAAGCAACAAAGAGAATCACCAAATATTGGACAACATAAAACTCCATAATCCATATCACACAACAGTCATTTCTAGGACAGCAGGAACCCAAATATCATATAATTCAAATTATTTACAAAATCTGTCAACGATTGTTGATGCATATAAAAAATCTCGAGTAATATAGCTAAACTTTACAATTAAACTTTCAGATATTTGAGAGGGCAAGTCTTCGCATATTATGACCTAGATGATCAGAGTTCAAGTCACAGAAACAATCTTCCCCATGGTAGCTGCATCTATTGAGCCTCCTAGACCCCACAATGATAATAGTAGGCTCATCCATTTGACTGCCCTTTTCTTTGACCTAGTCACAATATATTGTAACTAATTTATATAAAAAATTATTAACTGTTGTTCCTGTTTTATAGTTTACTAGTATCTCCAACTCTGACAGTTAATTGGCTCAATTGCAGTAAAGAACACTTTGTGTCACACTTTGTTTGGCATTAAATTAATGTATGTAGTGAAATTATAGCTTTATGCTAGCAATACCTGTCATCCAAGTCTCTCAATGAAATTTCCACATGGGTGAAAGAAAGTTCAGAGGATAAATTGGTAGCTGAAAATTACTTGCTAACACAATCATTTGGGCAAGGCTACAAAGATAATAAATATACCAAATGCAGTGGCTAACCTTCTCAGGTTGCAATGATCTTAGATAATCCAACAAATCATTCTTTTCTTCTCCTACAAAATGTTGCATCTGTAGAGCAGTGTTCCTCCTTTTGATGTTGCAAAGCTCCTATCAGTCAAAAATAAAATTTGAACTACATTTACTAATGTTTGACTTCCATTAAAAGAGAACTGTCATGCCTTCCCAACAAAAGCTGTTTAGTTTTCTCCATGACAAGTTCCAGAAAATATATAAGTCCCAACAAAATAGTTTAGTCATTTCATATACGTGGGCTTATACGTAATACCTTCTCTGCAGAATTTAAACGAGATTGCAGAGAGCAGATGTATTCTTGAACTTCAGGTGATAACTCCCCAAGGATATCGATACCCGCATTTTCATGTGATGTCTCATCATTCTTTTCATGGTTGCGATGAGCATCATTTCTTCCAGGGGCACTGGATACTGTTGGAGAGCTACCAAACAACATTTCAGGACTATCATCTTCAACAGGATCCTTTTTTCCTTTTTCACTATGTTCATCGTGGATATCTAAATTTCTTTCTAGGTATAGCCTATATTCAGCGCTGCGCAAAGTGTACCTGAGATGCAGTTATAGAACCTAAGATGATTAAGAACAACAATAAAATGATAAAGACACATTTAAGATATATACAATAAATCTAAAGAGTAGACATAAAACCAAGCACAGTAATTGACAGATTAACATACTTGTATGACTTGATAAAAAAAGAGAATCAAAGTTCAGTTTCAGAGTGAAAAGCTTTAATAGCATATACTCCAGACACATGACTTGAAAAAATAGGATGACATTTACACCTGAGACATTAGATTTAGTCAACATGAGCTGGTAACTACAAGGTGACTTTGCTACCAGCAACGGCGGACTGGATTTTGCAAATACCAAAATCAAACTAAGAACAGGTGGATGCCAATGTCACACCTCTCCTATTCTTCAACAAAATGGAATAGGACATGGCATTTTATATTGCAGAGCTCCCAGGCAGTTTTATTGATTCATAAAAATGAAGCTAATTATGCAGACATTTTGAACTAAAGATAGACACATTTGAAATGGTTATATATACTACTACAATTTCAACCCAGACTTTCAATACATGTGCATAACCAAAGGTTACTGTCTATTATACAGCATACATGACAAAGTCAATAGTTATTTACTTAATGGACCTCAAAATGTCTGGCATATAAAGCATCCCAGCTGAAATATTTGACATAATGGAAATAAATTAAAATATCTAATTGGGTCATTATGCATATTAAAAGACCAATTAAACAGTCTGCTTAATACATAAATGTATAAGGAACAGGTTATTAAACAAAGCAGTATAAAGACATTTCACTTTCCACAATAATCAATGATAGGATATGGCATACAATAGGAATAAAACAGTTTAAGTTGGATCTCGTTTCATGATATTAACATGACTTTAAAGGTGATATTCCACAATTATATGCTAATACGTAATAAATAAAACAGAAACGAGAAGAACTGGCTCTGTAAAATAAAATATTTAGATGCCACTTAATATGCTTGATTGATGACATTACTGTGTGTAAGCATCTACACCAACTGTACTGAGACAACAAAGATGGACAAAAAATCTGTCTTTAAGTCAAGGAATTTAGCAGTTAAGTATCCTTCAGTTGCAGCTCCTTTGTATCTAACCAGGTAGTTCCATCATATAAAAACTGACTGGAACCTCTAATCCTACCAGTATGTCACTCTGTGATAAGGAAAAGAACCAGTCGGTTGATCCTCTTCACAAAACCCCAACCATTATTCATATTTTAAATAAGATTAAGCCATGGAAGGATTTTAAGGGCACCCTTTCAATAAGCAACATATAATCCCTCTCATCAATTATATTCAACTGATTTTATGCCTCAGTTTAGGACAAGGACTGCTAGAATCCAAATTCCATCCCTAAATGAACACTAGGATGATAAATATAGCCCATAGAATGATGATTTGAACAAACTAATTTGATTAGTATAACAGGTTCAATGTAACTAGTAAGCGCGATAGAGAACTAACCCATAAACCAAGGGAAAAAGAACCTGAAAACAACTCAATGACTAAAAAAATCCAGAATTGATCTCAAAAAATTATTGAACTCATCCATGTTGCTGTCCAGATGAGATTTGATTCAATCATCTAGGTAGTTCAGTAGAAGTTTGTAGTCCATAGATTTATTGGAAGATCTATTGTTCATTCAACAGATATATTAAACCAAAGCAGAATTTATGGTAAACACTAGTTGAACATCATGGAACATCTTATCATATTTCATGTGCCAACTTATTCTACAAGGGAGCAACCAGTATCATTTGAAGGCCTGACAATCATGTAGTATTAATTATAAATATTTTTTCTAGAAACACATGCCTTTAACCATCAAATTAATTCAGATAACTAAAAAGCTTGCAAAACATACCAAGACAGGTACCATCTGATGAAAAAGTAGTTGGGGATAGGAGTAATTTCTAAAGAGTTCAAGTTTGCATATAATGATATATATCACTTTCGAGCAACAGAACTGTATACTGCTGGCTGGCAAAAAACTAAAAAGTACTGCAAGTTACAGTCTGCCTAAATTTAGATTTTTATGTAAAATGCAACATGCATCTCTGTCGCACAAGTGTACCCTGTCTTCATGGACGAAATCAATAACTTGAAGAGTGGTTCCCATAAGGCTTCTACAAGGACATGAAACTGGTCAGAAGGAAGTAAACCTAGCATGCCAGAAATTGTCCTCTTCATTGCATCCACTGTTTTAGCCGGAACATCCTTCTGAATAAGGCTCACATCCAAAGGCTCTATCTCTTGTACCATGTTTAAGAGAATGGATTCCTGAAATGCAATATTAGTCATGAGATTTAGAAAACAACAGTGCAAGTTTTCTAAAAAGTAAAATTTAGTGTGTAAAACAGTAAGAAAAACATAAAACTTATAATGACAGTACACTGATAAACAAAGTCAATAAATCAAGCTGTTAAAGAATAAAGATAAAAGATAACAGAAAGAAAAACATGAATCACAATAAGTGATTTAAAAAGGCGCTCGGGCACTCGCCTAAGCGTTCGGCGAGGCCCGAGCGTCTCGTTTAATGGCCAGGCGGTGCACTTCAAAGAGGAGTCGCCTGGGCGCTCACTCAGTTTAAACAAGGCAACCGAACCAGATTTTTAAGTCTAGTTCGATCACATTTGTGTTAGTTGGCATGTATATCAGCCTCCCTCTCGTCATGACTTCCCTAACCCTACATGCGATTCCGCCGCCGACAGTTCCACTGCCTCTCTGTGCTGCCGCTGTCACTATCGTTGCTCTTCGCTACCACTATCGCTGTCGTTGCTCTCAGTCAGCAGCCTCGGTCTCCTCCTCAGTCCTCGCATCGATCTCTACTCTTCTCACATCGACTCAATATACTGTTAACAATATATTAACAATATATTGTTAACAATACATTAACGGTTAATAGTATTTTTTTATTAGATTAATACTATATTATTTCAATTTTAATATTACTAATCATTATTTATTTGAAATTATTGTTAGGGTTTCAGGATAAATGGTAAGTGTACAAAGCAACTCAATAGATTCTTCAATGACATCAAAAACAGATCCTGCATGAAAGTATAATTATCTAAAGGATCCTAAAGTTCCTAATGTAGTTACTTGTATCTTTTGTGATAAAACTACTAAATGTGATATTTTTTGTGCAAAACATCTAATAAGAAATTTCAAGAATGTAGCAACCTGTAAGAAGTGTCCACCTGAGGTAAAAAAAGAATTACTGGCTTACATGAATGAAAAGAAGATGCAAAAGAATGTATCTTATGATAATTTACCAGAGGATAATGTTGAACATATCAAGGATGAGAAGGAGAAGATTATTTTATAAGTGTCAACCCAAGTAGAAAAAAAGTACACGACAAAAAAGGAAAAAAAAAACTATAGTTACTGAGAAGGGTAAAAAGCGACCGATAGATCTATAAATGTTTCAAGGATTATAAATGTAACAAGGGCATATAAGAGGCTCAAAATTAAGACAAACAAATATAAGTGATGCTTGTGATAAATAAATAATATGAAGAACAATTCAGCATATTGCTCGCTTCTTCTATCAAGCTGGTCTTTCCCTTAGTATAACTCTTTTAAACAGCTTTAAGGAGATGATTGAAGTTATTGGAAGATGTGGTGCGAAATTAAAATCTCCAAGTTATTATAAGATGCGAGTTCCATTGTTAAGAAAAGAGTTGAAATATACAAATGACTTACTAAACGGCTATAAAGAATCATGGGTAACATATGGTTGCTCTATTATGTCAGATGCTTGGATCAACAGGAGACGTAGGAGTGTAATTAATTTTATGGTTAATTGTTCTTCAAAGATCATGTTTATGAAGTCAATAAATGCTTCATCTTTTGTGAAATATGAAGATAAGATATATGATTTGCTTGACAAGTTCGTGGAAGAAATTGGTGAACAAAATGTCGTTCAAGTCATAATCGATAATAGAAGCAACTATGTATTAACTGGTAAGATTCATCTTTTGAATTTTTTAATTTTTTTATTACTTTATCTTCAATTAAATGAAAAATGTATTAAACTCTTAAGCCTTATCATTTTTATTATCATTTGTCTTAGTCAATTACTTGAAACAAAAAAAACAACACTTTATTGGACTCCATGTATGCCACATTGTATTGATTTAATGTTAGAGGATATTGGAAAGATCCATGACATCGAGAAAACTTTAGAAAGGGCAATCATTGTTGGATTTCTCTATAATCATACCGGGGCTTTGAATATGATGAGAGAATTCACAAGCAATAAAGAATTTGTGAGATATGGTGTCACTTGATTTGCTATTTCATTCTTGACATTATAGAGCGAGCATCGTCAAAGACATAACTTGAAAAACATGTTTACCTCTAAAAAATGAGTGACAAGCAAATAGGCAAAAGAAGCAAAAAGTAAGTGAGCCACTGATATCATCTTAATGTCATCCTTTTGGAATCATATAGTTTATATATTAAAGATAATAGACCCTCTTGTTCGAGTCATTCGATTGGTGGATAATGAAAATAAACCTGCAATGAAATATATTTATGAGGCTATGGATAGAGCAAAAGAAACGATTCAAATGTCTTTCAATAAAAATAAAAAAAAATAAGAAAATTTTTACAATCATTGACGAAAGATGGAATTCTCAGCTTCTCATCCCTTACATGTAGCAGTATATTATTTGAACCCAAAATTCTTTTATAAGATCAAATCTATTGGGTTTGATACAGAAGTTCTGAATGGGTTATATCAGTACATTATAAGATTAGTTCTAAGCCTTGAGGTGCAAGATAAGATTATTCATAAATTATCTCTATATAAAAATGCCAATGGTATTTTTAGAATTCCAATGACAGTTCGATCAAAGACAATTACATCCCTAAGTATTAATAATTTGATATAATTAATTTAATTTATAGTATGTTACTATGTTATTGCTAATAATAACATAAATTTTGCAATTGAATAGTGGAGTCTATTTGAAAATTCCACTCCGAATTTGTAGTAATTTGCTATTAAAATACTTAGTTTGACATTTAGTGCTACAAGTTGTGAGCAAAACTGGAGTGTCTTTGAGCATGTAAAGATGATTGAATATTTTTGTTTCAATTAATTTATTTTTTAAATAGATGTATTAATATATTTTAAAATTATATGACATGACAGATTCACTCAAAGAGAATGAATCGATTTAAACATCAACAATTACACGATCTTATTTATATCAAGTATGATCAAGCTTTAAAGGCTCGTCATGATTTACGAAATAGAATTGATTCAATCTCATCACAAGATATTGATGATTCAAATGAGTGATTGGTGAGAGAAATATATGCCAACTTGTAAGATGTCGAAGACGAGCTTGTATTTGAAGATGATAGATTGATATGGGGAGATGTGGCAAGAGCTTCAAGTGCTGAAGAATTACAAACATATACAAGACAGATGACGAGAAGAAAAATAAGTGCAACAACATTAAGCTCGACTCCTACTACTGTTGAAGAGAGAGAGAATGAAATATATTTTGATGAAAAGGTAGGACAAGAGAAAGAGGACAAACTCAATGAAAATTACTTGTATGACAATGATGATAATATTGTTTATGATGAATGACTTTGATGTAAAACTTTATTGTTTTGAATTTTGAGATTTTTGTTAATGTGACATTGTGACTTTGTACTTTAGATTTTCTTAATTTAATAACATATTTTTTATTTAAATAATTATTTATTAATTATATATTTTTTTATATTTTAATATTTTAAAGCGCCTCGCTCCGCTCGGGCGAGCACATAACGCTTTTTAAATCACTGATCACAAGTTTATCTTAAGTATCAACTACAAACTACAAAAAAAAAATAAAACCTATTAGAAGGTGTTTTCTGAAAGCTATTTTACAATCAATAGCCAACTTTTTGGCTTTGAATGTAATTTTGATAAGATAGAGTATTTTTCAAATATTATGGAGTTAAACTGCAATGTAATTTATTCCAGAAAAATCAATAACAATGTTAGGCTAAGACATTGTGCAAGCCAATAAATATGTTTACCAAATCTCAACATAATTGACAAACTAATTCTCTTGCCCTTCCCCTTTGAACACATCAAGAATCTTGTTCTAGATTCATATCGTTTACTTTCTTTATATGCTGCCCCCCACTACAATATTAAAATCTGGGTGCACTGTGCATGCTGGTCTACGCAGGATGATACCTACTGATTTGATTATGAACTTATATCCGGACCATCAGTTTTTGCCTTCACCCTGCCATACTAGTGCTTCCACCACCTCCTCTTCATAAGGGCCATCGTGTCCTCCTCTTCATAAGGGCCACCGTGTCCTCCTTTTCGTAAGGGTCGTCGCCCCCTCCACCTCCAAGACACCTCTTTCCCCTCCTCCACCAGTCTTCTTCTTCCTCTGCTAGTCCAAATAAAGGTATGTCGGAAAACTTTCGAACCTTCAAATTTTCAATCCACAATCAAATTGGACTGTTGAAAGACTTTGTTCTTCATTGACAGAGCTTTTAATGTGATAAACAACTTTGAGCTATTCTCATTTCTCATTTTGTCTCATTCTATTTCTATCTTGACATCAAACTCCAATATAACCGTTTCAGATAATTTGCCAGGCAATATCTGGTAAAGTTTCTAATACCCCCAGAACTACTTTTTCAATGGATTTTGATGCAATCAATCACTCCGAATGAGCTGGACAGCCTTTAGCTATGAAAGAGAAAAGAAGGCCTTGCAGTTACCTATTGCTACTAATTAGCTTTGATGCTCCTCAAATCATCCTTGGCACTTTTCAGTTTATCTCAACCAGATCCATCACAGTGACATATCTCCTCCATAAGCCCTCTTTGGTATCGATCTAATGATTCTTTATATGTGACGACGATTGCAGTGAATTCGAAACGGCTGATCAATAATCTACCGTGTTCCACAAATTTAGAGACGTTCTTGAACCTTAATTCAACGAAAGAGTAGACAAAATGAATCGCTCCAAATTCCCATCGAGACTACCGAAACCCATGTTCAACCAGCTGATGGAAACCGATAATTCCAAGGGGGAACGGAAAACAAAACCTAACCTTGGATGAGAGGTTGTCGGATCTGCCGACGGAATCAAGCTCATCGAAGGAAGCCCCGGAGGAGGAGGAGGAGGCGACGATGACGAAGGGGCGAGGCTTGGTGAGGCGCAGCCGAGGGAAGGGGAAGTGATGGAACTGCCGCCGGGCAACGACCGTTGACAGAGGCGGGGGAAGCGGCGGCGGAGAAGGGGTACGAGGCCGAGGGAAGAGCAGAGCCCGGGGGAGGAACGCGGCGACGGTCGGCATAACCTGCCCACCAGCACCTCTCTCCCCAATCTCAATCGCTTCCTTCTTCGGCTTCGAATTGGGTCGTTTTAGAGTTACCAATATTATTATTATATTGGTACGGAGCTCCGCTAGATGAATCTGGATTGGATACTTTACTCGGTACCGGACTTGCACCGAAAGACTCATTTTAACCATCGGTGTGTTTCCAATAGGATTCATCTCAACCTCCCACTTTTCTAAAGAACACGTGGAAGGTTTAAATACGACATCGAGACTCATCTTTTTAAGTCAACTCAACATCTGATCCCACACGAGTTCAGCTGCGAGCAAACCAGACCGCCACATTGGTGGGTGCTCCCTCCGCAGTACGAAACCCGGACGTTACCTTCCATGTGACTGGAAAATTTCCGTGGGACCCACATGTAAGGCCACCTGGATCAAATCCCAAGGAAGGTAGATGTGTGGAGTCAGAATATGCGGGTGACTGAGGGCAACAGTTTGATTTGAATCGTTTTGCGTATGCGGTGCACGCGAGTTTGGATGCATGTGAGGCGATACACATATGTGGAGAGGGAGGTGATGTCCCCAATCAGTGATCACCGTTGTACTTGCGTCGAGTCGTCCAATTATCCATTGCGTTTCCTTATTATCTCATGTTTTGTTTGATTCCAAGGGAGCGATGGGAGCAACTTTTGGGGACGTTTGGTTGCGTGAAATTGAGAAGGCTAGCAAGGAATATAGTATTTATAACGTTCGATGGGACTGTTATTAGATAAGATACTATAATTTTAAGTAATTATAAAAATAATATATCGTTTTCATTTGATGATGATGGACTATCATGTTGGCATCTTATGTGATGAGAGTAGATTTATGATCGCACATCAATTATATGGTGAGTCCAATTACAATGATATTTCATTTATTTGCCAATGAATGTGAACCACTAGCTCTTGTGAATTGGATTTACCTAAAATTATAATCCCTTCCAATTTTGTAGCAATTCCAAGTTGGCAAAATGTTTTTTTTTGGGGGTCTACAAAACAAATTAAACTAATGGTTATTCATATTATTTTCATGTTTCTACCATCAAAAATTTATCATTTATAAAATGAACGAACCTATAATAATACAACACGCGATTTATAAAATAACTTTATTGTATTCTTAAGGCTCGACATTAATCATTGATTTAAAAGAAGCTTTGCACAGATCATTTCTTAATTGATTATTATCAAGTTAGGATAATACCTTGAGCCTCGGAATTGGAATACGATGAGCTTTGGATTGATTACTATTAAGGCCACGATGTACTCTTTTTTAAGAGTTTAGAAAAAATTTCTGATATTTTAGAACAAATGAGGAGTATGACGGGGATATAAACAGGAATAACCTTTGTAGATGAATAAATACTAGAAGACCATAATATGCAGCGGAATTAAATGGAAGCACAATCAAACAAAACACCAAGATATACATGGAAAATCCCTTCAACGTGAAGGGTAAAAACCACGGGGCAAACTAGAGATAATCCACTATGAAAATAATGAATATACAAATCTCTCAATCTCTTGCCCAAAACCCTAGCAACAACCACAAGAAAATAACTGGGATACAAGGATCACGTCACTGCCCACAATATGTAAAACCTCCCCAAGTAATCACAGCAAGAGTCTACTGTAGATTGATCTAACCTGAGATGACAACACTGCTAGATGATTGAGAACAGTCTCTCTGCGTTGTCCTTGTCTTCTTCCCTTTCTTTCTCTTCCTTTCCAGCCTTGTTTTCTTCCTTTTCTTTGGAATCCCGTGGC
>LVTN01000170.1:168311-203838 GCA_001649415.1 Musa itinerans
TTTCCATTTAAACTAATCATGCGAGAAACATTACTGGCCTCCATGTTCAAATACAAAAATTAAATCACCAAAACCTCTGCTCTGATACCAGTTGATGGGGATATAAACAGGAATAACCTTTGTAGATGAACTAATACTAGAAGACCATAATATGCAGCGGAATTAAATGGAAGCACAATCAAACAAAACACCAAGATATATGTGGAAAACCCCTTCAATGTGAAGGGTAAAAATCACGGGGCAAACTAGAGATAATCCACTATGAAAATAATGAATATACAAATCTCTCAATCTCTTGCCCAAAACCCTAGCAACAACCACAAGAGAATAACTGGGATACAAGGATCACGTCACTGCCCACAATATCTAAAACCTCCCCAAGTAATCACAGCAAGAGTCTACTGTAGATTGATCTAACTTGAGATGAGAACACTGCTAGATGATTGAGAACAGTCTCTCTGCGTTGTCCTTGTCTTCTTCCCTTTCTTTCTCTTCCTTTCCTGTCTTGTTTTCTTCCTCTTCTTTGGAATCCCGTGGCTATTTAGATCTGCCTCGTTGCTGCCTTTTTATAGCCTTAATCTGCCTCTAAAACGCAGCCACCACACCCCCCTAATCTTAATTAGGGTTAGGTTAAGAGGGGGTGTGGGCTGCCCAAGCCCATTATGGGCTGAATATGTGGGCACAGAGTATGGATTTTATAAAATTTAGGAGAATTCTTCAAATTTTTAGGCCATAATTTTAGTATTGTGTTCATACTTCTAGCCTAATCTAGTTTCGGAAGCATCAATTCTGATTTCCAAAATCAAGAATCGGAATTGAATCAATAAGATTTAATTTTGAAACCAAAATCAAACTACTCAAGTTTCTATTTTGGAACTAGAATCGTGTAATTTCAGCTCGGAACAGAAACTAGAATTGTCAATTTTGATTTCGGTTCAAGCAATAGAATTATCAATTCTGGTTTCTTAAAATCAGGAACTAGAATCGAACCGTCTAAGTTCCGATACTAGAATTAGAACTGAACTGAAACCACATAAGTTTCGACTCTAGAACAGTCGGCTTCTGTTTTAGTTTTGATTTAGGTTCCAATTCGAATCAATAATTTTTTTTATTTTTAATAAAAAAATTAAAAAAATATTAAAAAATAGTTTTATCATAAAATTTAAAAAATAGATGTATAATTATAATGAGTGTAATGATAAAAAAGAAATATAAAATTTTTAATCAAACTAAAAATGCCCCTTGATTTTGAAGTTGAAAACTTAACCATTATACCACAAGTTCTATGATTAATTTCTAATATTTTCCATTTAACTAGTTTGAAATCAAAATCATTCATTTGAAACCAGAATCGCTAGTTCTGATTTACCAATATCATGAATGGGGACTGATGTGGGGGTGAATAGCGTGGTGTGTAGCGAGCAAAAATAAAAAGCGTGGTGAGTGGTGATAGAGTTAGAGCTTTAAAACTACAAGTGATATCAATGAGATACTAACTCATCGTCCTAATTATGATTTAATTAATTTCGATTAGTTTGAACAATGATTTAATAAATCTAAATAAATAAGTATAAAATAATTATATGAAGGTAATCAAGTAGGGTTAGAAGGCTCACTTTGAATGAAAATATCAAAAATAAAGTATACTAAGAGCTAGTCCTAAATCAGATATAATAAAAGACTGGATCAATTATATTTTATGAATTAATATATGTGGAACATTTCTCTTGTAAACATCCCTTAAAATATATAAAATAATATAATATTCTTAGCCTTCGACATTGAAATAGTAACTAAGCGTATGGTGCGATAGAGATGGTGGTCATGGACGGGAGGGGAATGGTGGGAAAAAGAAGGAAATGAAATAAATATAAAGTAGGATCTCTGACTCTTGAGGACTCTCTCCTTAAGCATTTCACCTAAAGTTCTTAGTCGCTACAAGTACACGAGGGGTTTATAAGGATAGTACACGAGGGGTTTATAAGGATAGATGCCTCCTTGAATGAATGACACATAAATCATTCTTGAAGAGAATTGGGTAAAGATCCATAGGCTAAAGATAGATATTCACCCTTGGATGAGTATCATACACCTTCTTTTAGAAAAGTGGTAAATAGCGATCCATAAGATAAGGACAAATATCTATTATCCAACATACCCCCTTCTATGAAAGAGAAGAACAAGTATCTACTATGCAACATACCCCATTCTAGAAGAGAGGGTGTTAGAGATTTATAAAGACATATGTCTACTTGAAAATCCTCTATCACGTGCACTTTAGATGCGTGCATGACATTACCTTTAATGACATATACAAACCTAAGTCCAAAGCCCGATACAAAATGTCTCATACTTAAAATTCTACTATAATTAAATAAAAAAAATAAAAAATATATAGGATGCATTTAGGCATTTAGGCCTATATGACTATGATATAATGATCCAAAGCTCTTTGCATCCTCTTGGACCATGGTAATAATTGAGTAGTACTTTGATCCTATTCAACTCTCCGAGAAAAATTCACCTTTGATAAATATAAATTAAAAAATTACTTCAGAAAGATACAGTTTGTTAATCGTACTGAAATTTATGTTTTCAAGATTAAAGTATCCATATCATCGTACCAAATATTTATATTCTTGACCAACGGGAGATTTCATAAGCTGGTCATCTAAAATGTTCTTGACTTATTTTTTATCGACATTTAAGCTCATATGGTTATATGGTTTTATTGTAATAATCCAGAGTTTTCCATATTCTTTTGAACTATCCTAATAGTGTGATAGTAACCAAATCACTTAGTATCGATTCTTGTTTGATTTGGAATTAGTGGATCATCAAATCAATTTAATTTTCATTTCAACCTGATTCAATTTTGATTCAAAGACTACATACTTCTATATTATAAGGAACCTTAACAGTTAAGATATCTTTTCGGCTTTTTTTTTTCTTTTTTTCAGAGGATAAGTAGTGAAAACATATTTCAATCTGATCTGACAAATTTTTTACCACCCAAGCTATTTAACACTTTGGTAAACATGTCAAATGTGTTTTCAACTGCCAATCTTTACTAGCCAAGGAAGAAAATTCTTTTTTTGTTAAATGTAAACGAATTTTTTTTTTTTGCTTTTATGTACTTGCCCAGCTGTAAACTAAATAAATAATATATATAGTCACAATCTCTAATATTTAATTTCTAGTTTATTATTTGCAACCATGGATGATGAATGATATTCTTTTGATTTTCTCATTAGTCTCTACATAAGCATGGATAGTGTATATACCATTTGATTAGACAATTCTATTCAATGAAATGTTAATATATACTAAAATTAATTATAAATAAATTTTTAAAATATCATGTTAATAGATGATAGTGAAGACTCTCTTCTAATAGATTTGATTTTTTTTTTCTATACTTCTAATAGTCTTTTTTTATTTATTTTGGAGACCAATACCACTCTGAAACAGTATCAATACATCATCCCTCACAATCACACTTACAATAGCATCCTTGTTCTCCACTCAATTTGTGTCATGGTTCCAAATATTCTCTCTTGTTTATTTGGCACTTGCAGGCATGAATGGTGTTGCAGATTATTATTAACAAAATGTCAACTCCCAATCAATTGATATTTCAGAAAGAGATGGCAAGACTTATCAGCAACTTCACATCTCCTTCTCTCTTAAGAACTTCACTTGACAATGGTGACTTCAGCACAGTGCTCGGAGTTCTCTCACTCTCTCTGCGTGATGAATATAAAGAAATTTTCTCTCTCATAGTTCGAACCTACTCCAGATCTCTGTAAGCACCTACTCTCCTACCTTTCTGTGATTGGATGACATAACGGGTCCCACTCGTTGTGCCAGTACTGTACCAGTGTTACTAGGACAAACAGGATTTTCTGTCATACCCAAGCGGCCGAACACGGAAGAAGACCCCTCCCGTTGTCGCCAACTGTGGATCTTACCGTCGGCCAGTTCGGAAAGCAATGGCGACTGGCGAGTTCGGTCGCTGGGACCGGACAGGGTACACTCCGACGTTCCTTGTCGACCGAATAAATTGCAACAACATCGGACGCCACGAAAGACACGACTCCTGAGGATGAGAAATCTCATCATATTCCGAGTCCAAGCCAGCTTTCTTTGGTTCGCGAATACGAGGCCGCGGCCGAAGGAGCACCACGTGTCACCCAAAGAATCCCAAGCTGTACCGTGACATCAACGAAAACTTTGCATGCGGCATCTAATTCTCTTATGTACATTTCACGTGACGCCCCGTTGGACTGTGCTCCTTCTGTGAATGTGATTGTGCCGAATCAAATCGAATCTAATTAGGCTCAAACAAATTAATGTTGACCCCAATTCTATGACTGAGCCACGAGTCCAAATTTAATCTAATTCCGAAATAAGCTCGAAACTACGCTCGTCTGAAGTCTCCTTTGCTGAGTCGCGCGAATCCAAGTGTGACGTGTCAAAACCATGTCATCTACGTGCGTGCGATTCATGATTCACATCCTCGTAGTACGTCGTGGGTGTCGGCGGTGGCTAAGCCGAAAAATACACGTTTCGACTACGGAAATCCTGGCCCGGTGGGACCCACCACTGTGTGAACGGGTAAAATGTGGGAATCGGTGGATCACAATTGGCCAGAATCCTAAGCTGACAGGTTAACCAAAATCGGAGGGGTTGTCCGATACACAACAGTTTACCTCACGGAGTCTTTGTGGGACCAACGCTAATATCCAATAATGAGACAGTTAAGTAGTGACGAATTTGCAAAGCCGTATGGAAGTTTCAATTATTACAGGTGATACCCATCAGAATTTACGCTTCATAATTAACGCCGTTCCATGTGGACGGTTGAGATGTGAGAGCCAGTCGACGTGAATTAAATGTGGAATTGGATGGGATCCCTCACCGGAACAATCAAACTACACGTCTCCTAAAGGAACGGACGTCCGCCTCCGTCCTCCTCGACACTCCTCCTCCTACACGCCTATATGAAATCCCCTCCGCCACCTCTTTCCTCTCAGCCTCTTCACGTTAATGGCGCCAAGAAACCCCATCTTCGAAGAAGAGGCGAAGGAGGAAGCGACGGAACCCTTCCTCCCGCTCCGATCCCAGCCCTCGGGCGGCGGCGCCGACGGCAAAGCAAGGCGCACCCTCGCCGCGTATGAAGACGGGTCGGAGGACGAGACCACCGAGCGCGCGTTCGAGTCCGGAGAGAAGGTCGTCGTCGCTTGGGTCTCCGACGAGGACTGCGGCGACGACGACGGCCCCCCGCCGCCTTTCTCCTGGAGGAAGCTGTGGCTCTTTACTGGGCCAGGATTCCTGATGAGCATTGCGTTCTTGGATCCCGGGAACCTAGAGGGGGATCTCCAGGCCGGGGCGATCGCTGGGTACTCGCTGCTCTGGCTGCTGCTCTGGGCGACGGCGATGGGGCTCCTGATCCAGATGCTCTCTGCGCGGCTCGGTGTGGCCACGGGACATCACCTCGCGGAGCTGTGCCACGAGGAGTACCCCCGGTGGGCGATGCTGGTGCTGTGGTTCATGGCGGAGGTGGCGCTGATCGGCGCGGATATACAGGAAGTGATTGGGAGTGCCATCGCGATTAAGATCCTCAGCCGAGGAATGATTCCGCTCTGGGTTGGGGTCGTCATCACTGCTTTGGATTGGTGAGGCTTTCGTCTTTTTCAAGTCTCTGTTGTTAATCTGTTAATTTTAGCTTCTTTAATCAAATGGGAACTTGCCGAAAGGTTTTCCCCCTTCAATTATGGACTCCCCGTCTTAGAGGATTCAGGTTGCTGTTCATATTGCCTCTTTGCATAAACAAAAAATTGCTATTGCCTATTGCATGTTCTTGGAGTATGTTATGCTTTATACTATATGGTACATTAAATCTCTCAATTTTATAGCTTTAGCTTAGTAGTATCAGCTTCTATGTCTGCCGTACTTCGTTATTTACATTGCAAACTGTAAGGCACTCAACGTTGCCACTTCCAAGGACGTGATAATGGATTAGTTTAGGATGTACTATTTACCTCAAATACATTGGAGATTGAGGATCAAGCGATAAGGATTATTGACAATTGAATAAAGTTGGACTAAGTTGAATAAAGAAAGTTTAACCCCCTTCTTCATTAGCAAAGCTAACTTCTGCACTAAATTGAGGTAGTAGTTTGACAGCCTAATAGAAGAATGACAAAGACTTTGGTTATCATACAACAGCTTGTCTTCAAATGCTATCACTGGAGAACTCTTATGGTTGGTTTCACCAATCATATTCTTTAATTTCTTTTATTAGGAGTCATATCATTGTTTATTATCTTATGCCTTCAACTTGTTTTGACAGCTTCGTCTTCCTGTTCCTTGAGAACTACGGAGTGAGGAAATTGGAAGCATTTTTCGCTTTTCTTATTGCAACAATGGCTGTTTCATTTACGTGGATGTTTGGTGAAGCCAAGCCCAGTGGGAAGGAGCTTCTGATTGGTGATTACCTTGTTCCAATATGCCAAATTTGTTTTTGATTTTTCTCTAAATCGTGTTCCTACAATTTCGATTCCATTCATTTTTCTGTCAGGTACTTTGATTCCAACACTTGGCTCAAAAACAATAAAGCAGGCTGTTGGTATTGTTGGTTGTGTGATCATGCCACACAATGTCTTCTTGCATTCTGCTCTTGTACAATCAAGAAAGATTGACCCCAACAAGAAAAGCCATGTTCAAGAAGCACTAAGATATTATACTATAGAGTCGACGATTGCGCTAATCATTTCCTTTATGATAAATCTCTTTGTTACAGCAGTTTTTGCAAAGGGATTTTATGGTACTAAAGTAGCAGATACCATTGGCCTTGAGAATGCTGGGAAATACCTACAAGAGAAGTACGGGGGAGGGCTATATCCTATTTTATATATTTGGGGAATTGGGTTATTAGCAGCTGGACAAAGTAGCACGATTACTGGAACTTATGCTGGACAGTTTATAATGGGTGGATTTCTCAATCTCCGTTTGAAGAAATGGAGCAGATCATTGATCACTAGAAGCTTCGCAATTGTCCCAACTATAGTTGTTTCTCTATTCTTTGACACTTATGATTCTGCATTGGATACCCTTAACCAGTGGTTAAATGTGCTCCAATCAGTTCAGATCCCATTTGTCCTCATTCCGCTTCTCACCTTGGTGTCGAAGGAGCAAGTTATGGGGGTTTTTAAGATTGGACCTATCATTCAAGTAAGTTGTGAATCTTAAATATTGTTCTGAAATTGTCTTATTATCTTATTCCTATGTGTTTCTTGTCTGAGCCACTATTGTTGCCAATTTTTTGTTCTCACACCTGCAAATATCGTTCTCTTTTCTTTTCCTAATTATTTTTGCATTATACTTTTTAATAATTTAGAGTGTGGGAAGTTCATGAACAAGATGGAATATTCTATTGATTTGAATTCTAGGGGCAGCAGAATTTTAGCTCTATGATGTTACTGTAAAAAGAAGAAAAGTAAACGTCCTATTAATTGTCATGGTCAAAAGATGGTCTAAGCCCAAGAAGAAACGATGAAAATGAGCTATCTAACTTGCATAGCACATGGTGCTTGTACCGCTCATCTACTACCTGTAAAATCACGGGGAGGAACTATAAATTGTCAACATCAATTTTGTATTAGCTGCAGGATGTGATATAAAAAATTACAATTTTTTGTGCTGACACATAGTTTTTCTTATATAGTATGTTGGCATATCTCACTTGGATATGTTAAGTTTAGAAGTAGATGGCCTTTGAATACACCTTCAAAAGCAAGTTAGAGGTAAAATTCTTGCTTCAATGAAATTTTGGCAAGAGCAAGTCTCTTTCTGAGATATTGTCATCAGTAGTCTCTTATTAGTTTTAGTGTGCACACATTTTCGGCTATATGATGGTCTTTGAATACGCCTTTAAAAGCAAATTGTTACAGAGAGGTAAAATTTTTGCTTCAATAATATTCTGGCAAGAAAAAGTCTGTCTATATTGTCATCACCAATCTTTTATTTTTGCGCACACATTTTTGGCTCATATATCATGAAGCACATACTTTGATATATCTGAATCCTCAGTAAGATGATTAGCTCTGTCTTTTTTTTATTAACTTAGCATTTAGTGTATAAAGAAAAGATGGACTTTCATTATATGTTATCTCAGATCATTGGATATCTGGGCTTTTAACCAATGGACTCTTAATGAATACTATCAGATATTAGAATGCATGCCCTGTTCTGCTTCCTTCATCTCTTGTATATCTAATTTTATATAGGTTTATTTTATGCTGTTAGAATTTACTAAAGTGGTTCCTGCAACAAATTGTATGTTAGTGTATTCCTTGAATCTGGTTGATGTTTATTCACTACTAGAACCTCAAAGGAAAGAACAAAGGTTTTGGGAGGTTTACTGCACTGAGCCAGAAGTGTTCCTTGCTAAGTTTATAAAATTTACAAAATAATTTATGTATAAAAATCTGAAAAAAATAATTGTTACATGAGCATGGATTTTAGGAGTATTAGGTATGGTTACAAGTGACTTGTGATGCTTGTAGGGCAGCGGAAGATTTACCAATTTTCTGAAGTCATTCTGCAAAACACTTCTAGATCGACATTTTCTCATGATTTCTTGTTATGTAATCACTAGCCAACCAAAATTTGAGTCATGTGCTGACAAAATATCAAAACAAATTTGGAGACCTACTAATGCTGTATATGACTATATTAGTTTAGGTGCTAAAGGAATGACTAGATCTCCTTCCATTAAGGTCACAAATACATATTTTAGAATGTTTATATGTTGTGTACTTAATGTGGTAAATATCTGGTACGGATTGTTGATGCAACTTGTATGTTTCTCGGGAAGTTTTTCCCTTAGGAAGTGTCTTTCGTCTTTATAGGAGTTCATCACATGGAGTTTACCTTTGCAAGAATGGCTAAAATCACTGGAGTAAAACAAAAGGAGTAAGAATCCTGCCATAAATCTCTGTAATTCTTTGAAGGTTAATGAATTGGGAGGAAATATAAATAAGATACTCTGTATTATTTGGGCGATGGGCCAACTAGAGGGTAAGGATAACCTATAAATTTAGAGTTTGTTTAGCTCTAGGGGAATTCACTAGTAAAACCTCAACCTCTACTTACATCATGATTTAGAAAAATTAGATCAATCTTGGCCAGAAGCTTATATTTTGGATCTTAAAAATAAAGAGAATCATGGAATCACTTGGCATGATACATGTTCACAAACCTTCTATAGAAAACCATATCTTCAAATACAAACGATGACTATATGTGAGGCAAACATATATTCCCTGCCTCAGCTGTTGGCATAGCTGCTCACGTTAACATTGTTAACTTAAATGACTGTTTGGTTTGGTGACTTTGGTATCATGTTTTCCGATGTTTTGCTTAAAGAAGCCTGACATAACCAGTGTCATTCTTTGTTGCTTTCTCTATATCCAGTTTTGATGGCGTGTGAGTCAATCATCTATTGCACAGTCCCTCTCTATCCTGTCCTTGAATCACGTTTTTTACTACAATTTCATGATATTGTTGATGACACAGTTATGGTGTGTATTCCTATGCGTACACAATGTTTGGAGTTTTGAAGTGATCACATTCGTTGTTTGTATGCTGCAGGCAGTAACTTGGATTGTTGCTGCACTTCTTCTCATAATCAACGGTTATCTTCTGCTGGATTTTTTCTCTTCCGAAATACATGGGCCGCTCATTGGCTTGCTCGTCTGTGTCATCATAGTTATATATATGGCATTCATTGCTTACCTCATTTTGCGTGGTAGGGACTTATTCATTCGTCTCACTTCATATTTCACAAGATATTCTCTTGTGCAGTTGGTTGTGACCAGATTTCTTTGTTCTCGTTCTCCTGTGTGATTGTTTGGATTTGGTACCGGATAACTCCTTTCCTCCACCATGTTTGAGGCATCTTCATGTCAAGGTACGCAAGATCAAGAGCTCAAACTATATATATTTTTCTCAGCTGGCTACTGTGAGCCAAATTGCAGGACCAAAACGATATATAGCTTCGATCACATTGATCTTATTATTATGTGACTTGCATGCCAGAATAAGCCGACCATCAGATCCAAGTTGATGGAGACGGTATTCTCACAACGTACGGAACTGGGTTCCCGTTCACTCGACAAGACAGGCTAGCTTTTGGAATTCTACCCCGGAGACAAGTGGGCACTAACAGTAGTTACCAATCAGAATAATTTTTTGTGTTATTAGGAGAATGTACAGAACAAGAATGTCAACAGGTGTACAATTATTTTGACCATGCATTTTTCTGTAATTGAGCCATGGTTTCATCCAAGCTCTATCCAGTCAACACTGATGAATCCACTGTATTTATCTGTTCTCTGATGCTCTTCTTGTTGCTTTCCTGCGGTTATATTGCAGTTGGCAAATTATTAGGTCTCAAGGCACAGGTGACTCGAGTGGTAAAATTATTCTTGTAAACTCTCGCATGCATGATCCTTGCTCTCATAATTATATATCTAGTATGCAAACAAATCCACCGTATCAGCCTAATTATAGATTATTCCATAATTATATATCTAGTATGCAAACAAATCCACTGTATCAGCCTAATTATAGATTATCCCATGTAGGTAGAATTTTTAGTATCCTCGTCCCTAGACTTAAAAAATTTATATTAAAATTCTTATACTTATGAAAATGAGATACCTAGCATGAAAACAAAAAGCAAAAAAGATAATTTCAATATTTCAATTAGTGGTGACAGACGATGGCATCGTTGGAGGTCGTGGGAGATTGTTATGGATAAAGAAAGAGAGTGATAGTAAGAGACGAGGGTCGCACTACATCTATGTCGACGTCGATGTAGTTGTTGAGCAACCCTTTTATTACTATATGTCAGTGTTGACGTAGTTGCTGAGCAGTTAAAGGACTGCTTGACATTTGCATTTGTGTCAACTCCGATGCAATTGCCGAACGACTATTTTGTTGTTCAGCATTTACGTTAGTGCTGTAGTAGATATCGAGCAGCCCTTTCATCACTTGACAACCACATTGGTGTCTATATAAATGTAGAGACGTAAATGTAGAGTGATGATGCTTTGCATCTACGTCGGTGTCATTACACATACCGAGTGGCCCTTTCATCGCTCGACAATTATGTTGATGCATTACTCGACAACTGCATCGATGTTAATACAAATGCAAAGTAACATTCTCATCTCGTTATCACTCTTCCTCCTTATCTATAACAGCTACCTACGACCCCTAGTAGTGCCATCGTTCGCCACCATTGATATCATTCGACACCACCAACTTAACATTAAAATTACTTTTTTATCCATTGTTTTTATTTTTCTGTCGATAAAACCAATAGCATTAGATATTTTACTTTATAACTATAGAGATTCTAATATAAAATTTTTAAATCTAAAAATTAAGATACTAAAGAGGCCAAACTATATGTAAATGTTGTCTTAAGATAAATAAAGCCTTAACTCATATAAATAAAGCCTTAAGATAAATATATTTATTAATAAAGAGAATGGGAAAGGCAAGTAAATGTTGTCTTAAGCAGTGGGAAACCGTCCAAGCTAAAAAAAAAAAAAAAATGATAGTATAGTAGAATTGGATGGAAAGAAATAAATGATAATTCCCAAAGAAGGAACCTTTCTTGACGTTGGAAAGAGAGTTCTTTAGGAACCGTAAATTAGGTAAAAGTAGCACCAGTTAAATTTAAAATATAAAATAAAAATAGTAAAGCGGAAGGAATTGTATAATTATATAGTAATTAGTTATCTTTAATGTTTCGATCTCTATATTTTTAAAAATTATATTAAAATTATTATATTTATGAAAGTAAAATATTAAGATTGTTATGTAGAGTTAAAAAAATAATTTTATAAGATTAAAAATAAAAATTTTCTTAGAACAACATAATTCAATGTTTCACTTTCGTAACTTTTAAAACTCTTATAAAAAAAAAAGACATTTATAGCAGTTATAAAATCTTATTTTATCAAATCGGATAAAAGAGTAAAATAGAAAATATGTTAAATCATGCCTTTATCCAATCCAATTCATGTGTTTGGAACACCGATAGAAACCAAAAAAGTCTGCCCCTTGTAATTTTTAGGTTTTCCCACTGCTATGTTCTGACGCACTTTGGCTCTGTCTCAAAGTGGAAATCAAAGATTGTCTTCGGTTCATGAATGATCATGCATCCTCGACCTCTACGTCTTCGGTTCGGAGTCGTCGTCCCGATTCCATCTCTCTTCCAAATGTATTGGTGTCGTATATAATGAAAAGAAGAACCGCCGCTGGCGGAGGTAGAAACCACCATGCACAGCCCCGATTGGACGTCGCTCCCACCGGATCTCCTCGCAAAGATCAGCGAAGAGTTTCCCATCCCACATCGTGCTCCAATCCGTGCTACATGCAAGGCTTGGCATTCTGCAATGGAGCCCGTGATCAGCCGGTCCCCGTGGCTTTTCCTACCCGACGAGGACGGTGAGCGGCACAATTCCACCTTTTTTTCTCTCCCGGACAACTACTCCTTCACCTACCCCCCTCTCCCCGAGCTCTGCGGTGCGAGGTGTGTCGGCACGCACGCCGGTTGGTTTGTGATCGCCGATAGGAAGCGAAAGGTCAGCCTCCTAAATCCGCTTACGGGGAATCAAATCTGCCTCCCTTCCCGCGTCGCCCGATGGAACGTCGACCGAGTTGACCTCCAAGCATTCAAACCTCATCGCATCGGAAAGATGGTCTTCACCGCAAACCCTACTGTCCATAACTATGTTGCCGTTGGCTATCTATAGATTTACAGATTGGGAGCTCACCTACACGAAGTCGGGCGATGACAAGTGGAATCTTCTTGAAACGGCATTGACCGAGAACGGTGGGCAAGAGCAGGACCTCGTGCATCATGATGGCAAATTCTACTGCGTAACGCAGAAAGGTGAAATCATAGCTTTTGACCTAACTGGAGTTAGCCCCACTGTGACGATGGTTGCCAAGAGTTCAGGACTTGCTAGTATCATCCCCGCGGGTACTTACTATGTATACTTAGCATGCTCGAGCACAGGGGAGCTGTTCCTGGTTGTGAAGCTTGCAATCGAGTATGTACTTCCATATGATGTGAATAAATCAGAGGATGTCATCGTTCTCAGGTTGCAATATTCCGAGGACCAGCCTTGTTGGGATGTTGTGAAGGACTTGGGGAACATGTCTCTATTGGTCGGCAACAGCAATTCTATTTCGATTTCTACCGAGGATTTACGAGGAATGAGAGGAAATTGTATCTATCTTACGGAGTTATTGTCGACGACGTCTTCTGAAGGGATGCTAATTTGTCGTCAAGCTAGAATGTTTGATATGAAAAAGGGAAGGTGGGAGTGCTTATATTCATCGACAAATTTTCTGCCAAACACCACGAAAGTTCCCGTGTTCTTCCAGCCACCCTTCTGGTTCACACCCTCACTGCTGTAAATGATGAAACCAAGTAGCTTTCTTTTTGCAATTGCCTTTAAGTTCATGAGCTGTGGATGCCTTTTGCTATTTTGCACTTACACCAAGTTTTGAGCTTTCAGAAATTTCTTTATGATCTTAATTTCAACCGCTAATCAAAGTGCTATCTGATGAGATAACCAGGGGTAATTACAGATTACCCCATTTAGTTACCTAAGATTGGAATTTCAATCCCTATAATTAAAAAAATAATATTGCTTTCTTTTTGGAATTGATTTTTAGTTCATGAGCAGTGGATGCCTTTTGCTCTTCTGCACTTGTAAATGCCTTTTGCATTTACAAATAGTTTGAACTATTTTTACCAGAATCAAGAAGCATGTCATAAGGGCCATTGGGTCATTTGTCTAGAGATTACAATTCAAACATGAAAGAAAAAAAACAAGTTGGATTAAATATCCTTCTGCAAGCAGTTTTGGTCAGAGATCCTAGTAATAAATATAGCCCGAGTTTAGTAGCCATGAGCACGCACAGGTGTCGAACATGGTGATGTATAATCTGCTCATGCAGCTTTCTAGCACTACTAACAGTGGCCTGGAAGCTGCACTTAGAAGAAGCCATCCAGGAGGTTGCTCTTGAAATTACCAGTAAAAGAAGTTGCATGCTACACTCAACTAGATACAAAAGAAACCTTTCATGCTTCATCTTGCCAATGGATGCTTGATCACCCCTCGACTTTCGTCCAAAATGAAATTGCTACTTGTGAAATGTGCACTGGAGAAGAATGGTTTCAGATCGTAGGTTTCATATTCCTGGGCCCGCCCCAACTAAAACTCAGCTTAGAGAACATTGAATTCAACCGATCAATTGACCTAGTGGATGTTTGAGGAAAACAGGAAAGAATTTTGTTCAATATTTGCCTTGTTTCTTAGCTCTTCCACCTTCACCTCGATGTGTGTGAGACGTGCGGTTGTCCCAGATACACTTTCTTCAAAGTGCAATGCATCCTTCACAAGTATACGCAGAAGATGCAAGAGTAATTCATCGAAATCCTTCTTGAATGTCATGTATTTCTTATATAACTCTGCAGCAAATATCACAAAACTTATTCGACCTCTTGGAATGTTTGTCATCCAATGAAGAAAGCACCACTAAATCTAGGCACCAAATTGAACTTGTTTCAAAGGAGAAAAGATACGTCAGGCTAAAGATAATACAACACTAATACTAGCACGCCAAAACAAGTGGAAATATGAGGTCATCATACGAGGATTCTTCACATAAGTGTAAACTTTAGTACAGATAATATTATTCAGAACTAATTTGGTATTCAATCACTGATGTTGTCAAGGAACAACTTCTTAGCAGCCGCTAGAACATCTGATAGTTGTAGCACCAGCTAAAGAATCTAGAAGAATTTGATAGTACTATTTAGTTTTCATTTAGGGGAGATGGTATATTTCTTAATTTGCATATCTAAGTCCATGGATAAAGGAGTTCTCGTAAACTCCTCTCTAGCGATAATCCACATACTGGACATGGTGACGATGCATTTCCTTATGTAGTACATTATTTTCTCGTGTTGGCATACCATCATACCGCAACAACCAAGGAGGGATTAGTCCCTCTTGCTATCATCGGAGAGGGGGCAGTCAGTTGGAGGAAGGGGCAAGGAGGTGGCGATAGCAGGAGTCTAGCCTATGACCCTTTTAGTCATAACTCTTATTTATAGAGAGCCTCATTTAACAAACCCTAATAGATCTTTCTTTTTGGGTATTGGATCTTCATCCAATAACCTATGGCTTAATGGATATTAGATCCCTATCTAATAATCATCCTAAGCTTTATTGAGTCTCTTTCAAGGATCCATTAAAATAAGGACTTATCGAGTATTCCATATTCGATTCTCTATTTGTCGTGTTTGTCTACCATATGTCTATGACTATCTAGGTCCAATACCGAGCTGACCACGAGTTACACTTGTCAGAACTCCTTCTGTCGAGTATTCCATATTCGATTCTCTATTTGTCGTGTTTGTCTACCATATGTCTATGACTATCTAGGTCCAATACCGAGCTGACCACGAGTTACACTTGTCAGAACTCCTTCTAACTCAGTAAATTATTATTTTCATAATAATTTACTCAACTCATTAATTACGGACGTACTAAGCCACTACGTCATAGACCCAAATGGTATAGGAGGATCTAATCCATTGGACCTATCTACCCTCGGTTACAGTGTATCTATAATCCATTATCTATCTAATATCCTAAAGATCATATACTGAGCATAGTGCTATCAAGCTCATATGAAATATTTTCGAGTCTCACTCTAATCAGATTCTATTGGAAAACTCCTTCACTCTCAATCTGAATCTCATGCTTATCAGATTCATCAATATCTGAAATATTTTCGAGTCCCACTCTAATCAGATATTTCTCTCATGATACTAAGAGTGAATAATCCTTTATTGATACTCAATTACCATTGTAAAATTGATTACCACTCCCGATGACCGACTGTGCTAGATCTAAAACTTCTAGACCTATAAATTTGATATCAAAGAGTGGAATACTTATACAGAGCATCTTTGGTGTCTCAAGTCTAAGGATGGGACATACAATTAGGACTATGGAATTACTATTTGACGATGAGGTATCATTAATTAACCAGCATTCCGTAAGCGGATCATTTAGTGAACTCATTCTTTAATGAGTACTTACACTATATCCCTAGTGTCCTCATACAAGCAGCTATGAGACCAATCGTTTCCATCATATGGACGGGTATATATTATACTGGTCTATCCGACTATCTCGATGTCCCTCTTGAGTAACTTATGATTGAGAATGTTTAAGGTCTATGTTTATAGGTGAATTGGTCTCATTATTATGATCTCATCATGATCCAATTTCTATTACACAGATCCAAGGAAATCAAAATATATTAGGAAATATAAAGTGAAAAAATATCAATAATAATAAGTAAAAAGACTGTGCAGTGTGTCACATATGTCATCACTCACGTGATTGGCTTATATGACACCTATAACTAACATACACAAGTTAACACCAAGATCTATGCCGTGCATCTTCATCGAGTACTCCCTTAGTTATAATATTTTTTTTTATGTTTTAATCCTTAAACTTACAAGATCTTTGTATCACGTCATATTATTTTTATTGAATCCATTTTTTCCTTTCAAAATCTTGCTCATTCAGTAATACAAGCTGCTATAACAACCATTCATGAGTAAGTTCATATGAACACACCTCAAACCTTCTCAAGCACACCTCTTACTATATCAACTAGCAATTCTCCTCTAGACTTATACTCCTTTATTATTTTAATTAAATAGCACGTCACCCCTTCTACAACCTCTCTACCATTCACTATGCGACACCCAATCTACAACCTCTCTACCACTCACTATGCGACACCCAATGAAGCAATGCCTTCAGCACCACAAATGATGCTTTCGTTCTCTCCTTGGTCAAGTGATATCGAAGTATATCAGCTTGATCAAATACGTGTCACTAACTCTTCATCAATTCTCATACCATCAACACAACTCGATAATACCACTGAATCTGAACATCATCATCACAGTACCACAAGACCCAAATGGTATAGGAGGATCTAATCCATTGGACCTATCTACCCTCGGTTACAGTGTATCTATAATCCATTATCTATCTAATATCCTAAAGATCATATACTGAGCATAGTGCTATCAAGCTCATATGAAATATTTTCGAGTCTCACTCTAATCAGATTCTATTGGAAAACTCCTTCACTCTCAATCTGAATCTCATGCTTATCAGATTCATCAATATCTGAAATATTTTCGAGTCCCACTCTAATCAGATATTTCTCTCATGATACTAAGAGTGAATAATCCTTTATTGATACTCAATTACCATTGTAAAATTGATTACCACTCCCGATGACCGACTGTGCTAGATCTAAAACTTCTAGACCTATAAATTTGATATCAAAGAGTGGAATACTTATACAGAGCATCTTTGGTGTCTCAAGTCTAAGGATGGGACATACAATTAGGACTATGGAATTACTATTTGACGATGAGGTATCATTAATTAACCAGCATTCCGTAATTCTAATTTAAGAAGCTTGGATAGTCAGATAGAGATTTAGTACCCAATAGGGTATGATTCATTAAGGTTAAATTGACATGGGGCCTATATAAATAGGAGAAAACTAAAAGGCATAGGCTAGACTTTTTTAGCTGCCACCTCTTATTCTCTTCTCCCCTTCTTCTCCTCAGCCAACAGCCCCAATTTGGGGCATACTCAACTCATTAATTACGGACGTACTAAGCCACTACGTCATAGACCCAAATGGTATAGGAGGATCTAATCCATTGGACCTATCTACCCTCGGTTACAGTGTATCTATAATCCATTATCTATCTAATATCCTAAAGATCATATACTGAGCATAGTGCTATCAAGCTCATATGAAATATTTTCGAGTCTCACTCTAATCAGATTCTATTGGAAAACTCCTTCACTCTCAATCTGAATCTCATGCTTATCAGATTCATCAATATCTGAAATATTTTCGAGTCCCACTCTAATCAGATATTTCTCTCATGATACTAAGAGTGAATAATCCTTTATTGATACTCAATTACCATTGTAAAATTGATTACCACTCCCGATGACCGACTGTGCTAGATCTAAAACTTCTAGACCTATAAATTTGATATCAAAGAGTGGAATACTTATACAGAGCATCTTTGGTGTCTCAAGTCTAAGGATGGGACATACAATTAGGACTATGGAATTACTATTTGACGATGAGGTATCATTAATTAACCAGCATTCCGTAAGCGGATCATTTAGTGAACTCATTCTTTAATGAGTACTTACACTATATCCCTAGTGTCCACACACAAGTAGCTATGAGACCAACTGAATTTATCATGCGGACGGGTGTATAGCACACTGGTCTATCCGGTTATCCCTCTCAAATAACTTATGATAGGAAATATTTATTGTTTATATTTATAGACGAATTGATCTTTTATCATGATCTCATCATAATCCAAGGACATCACAATATATACTCATTATTAATATAAAGTAATAAAATGACATAATAATAATAACTAAAAAGATCGTGCAGCGTATCATATGTGTCATCACTCACGTGATTGGCTTATAGGGCACTTGTAACTAGTAATTTTAATGTTTTAGTTAGTGGTGACAGTCGACGACGTCATTGGTGATAGTTGTAGATGAGAAGGGAGAGCGATTGCTAGTCATAGGTGTCTTGCAAGCCAATCACATGAATGATGACATATGTGACATGTCAAGAACTCTTTATGATTATTATTTATTTGATATTTTTTCACTTTATATTGTCTATTATATATATTGTGATATCCATATATCTGTGCAATGAGAATCGAATCATGATGAGATCACGATAATGAGACTGATTCATCTTTAAACACAGACCCTAAATAATCTCAATTACTGATCACTCAAGAGGGACATCGAGATGACTAGATAGACTGGTGTATTATATACCCGTCCATATGATGGAGGTGGCTAGTCTCATAACTGCTCGTATGGGGATACTAGGGATATTGCACAGGTGCTTATTGGAAAATGAGTATATTGATTGATTGACTCACAGAATGTTGGATGGTTGATGATACTTTACTATAAGACAACGATTCCGTCGTCCCAATAGTGTATCTGGTCCTTAGACTTGAGATACCAATAATATTCTATATGAATACTCCACCCTTTGATATCAAACTTATAGACCTAGAAGTTCCAAATCTAACACAACCGATCATCGGGAGTGATAACCAACCTTACGAGGGCTATTGAGTGTCGATAGAGGATTATCCACTCTTGGTATCATGAGAGGAATATCTTATATGTTCTTGCTTAGGCAAATCCCTAGTTATGGTCATTTAAATTGAGAGAGAAAGAGTTCTTTGAGAGAATCCGATTAGAGTGAGACTTGAGTAGAAACTATATGGGCTTGATAACACCATACTCAGTATATGGTCTTTAAAATATTAGATATATGAGGGGCTATAGATACATGGTAACTGAGGACAGACATGTCCAATAAATTAGATTTTCTTGTATCATCTGGGGACTACGACGTAATGGCCTAGTACATCTGTAGTCGATAAATCGAGTGAATTATTATGGAGATAATAATTCACTAAGCTAGAAGGAGTTCTAACAAGTATAACTCATGGCCAGCTCGATATTAGGCCTAGAGGATAACATATATATGGTAGGTATTGCGACGAGTAGAGATTCATATATGAGATATCCGCTGGAGCCCCTATCTTATTGGATATCCAAATAAGTCCCTAAATTATTGGATCATATATATGAGATTTAATAAGAGCCAATGAGAGATTATTAGGTAGAGATCTTCTAATTTAAGAAGCTTGGATAGTCAGATAGAGATTTAGTACCCAATAGGGTATGATTCATTAAGGTTAAATTGACATGGGGCCTATATAAATAGGAGAAAACTAAAAGGCATAGGCTAGACTTTTTTAGCTGCCACCTCTTATTCTCTTCTCCCCTTCTTCTCCTCAGCCAACAGCCCCAATTTGGGGCATGTGGAGATTTGGGCAACGATTTGAGGAGCATCTTTGCAGCCCCTACCATGTGGATCACCGCTAGAGAGGAGGACACTTGACCTCCTTCATCCTCTCTTATAGATCTATAGGATTTCAGGGATATACGATCTCCCTATGTAACATATATTTCTTATATATGCAGTTTTTTATTTTTCAACTTTTGCATGCCAATCTTCGCACAATGATAAGACCTCTTTAGAGGAATCTTGGATTTTTTTTTTGTTCTTTCGCTGTGCATGTGATGTCACCCCAAGATTTTTCCTACAGTGATGATGAGAGGTGAGGGTTGTTCTACATTTGTTTTGACGCTGACGCAGTTGTCGAGTAGTCTTTTCATCGCTTTGCTTCTATGTCAATACAATTGCTGAGTAACAAAAGGGCCATTTGACGATGAGGTATCATTAATTAACCAGCATTCCGTAAGCGGATCATTTAGTGAACTCATTCTTTAATGAGTACTTACACTATATCCCTAGTGTCCACACACAAGTAGCTATGAGACCAACTGAATTTATCATGCGGACGGGTGTATAGCACACTGGTCTATCCGGTTATCCCTCTCAAATAACTTATGATAGGAAATATTTATTGTTTATATTTATAGACGAATTGATCTTTTATCATGATCTCATCATAATCCAAGGACATCACAATATATACTCATTATTAATATAAAGTAATAAAATGACATAATAATAATAACTAAAAAGATCGTGCAGCGTATCATATGTGTCATCACTCACGTGATTGGCTTATAGGGCACTTGTAACTAGTAATTTTAATGTTTTAGTTAGTGGTGACAGTCGACGACGTCATTGGTGATAGTTGTAGATGAGAAGGGAGAGCGATTGCTAGTCATAGGTGTCTTGCAAGCCAATATATCTGAAATATTTTCGAGTCCCACTCTAATCAGATATTTCTCTCATGATACTAAGAGTGAATAATCCTTTATTGATACTCAATTACCATTGTAAAATTGATTACCACTCCCGATGACCGACTGTGCTAGATCTAAAACTTCTAGACCTATAAATTTGATATCAAAGAGTGGAATACTTATACATATATATTGTGATATCCATATATCTGTGCAATGAGAATCGAATCATGATGAGATCACGATAATGAGACTGATTCATCTTTAAACACAGACCCTAAATAATCTCAATTACTGATCACTCAAGAGGGACATCGAGATGACTAGATAGACTGGTGTATTATATACCCGTCCATATGATGGAGGTGGCTAGTCTCATAACTGCTCGTATGGGGATACTAGGGATATTGCACAGGTGCTTATTGGAAAATGAGTATATTGATTGATTGACTCACAGAATGTTGGATGGTTGATGATACTTTACTATAAGACAACGATTCCGTCGTCCCAATAGTGTATCTGGTCCTTAGACTTGAGATACCAATAATATTCTATATGAATACTCCACCCTTTGATATCAAACTTATAGACCTAGAAGTTCCAAATCTAACACAACTGATCATCGGGAGTGATAACCAACCTTACGAGGGCTATTGAGTGTCGATAGAGGATTATCCACTCTTGGTATCATGAGAGGAATATCTTATATGTTCTTGCTTAGGCAAATCCCTAGTTATGGTCATTTAAATTGAGAGAGAAAGAGTTCTTTGAGAGAATCCGATTAGAGTGAGACTTGAGTAGAAACTATATGGGCTTGATAACACCATACTCAGTATATGGTCTTTAAAATATTAGATATATGAGGGGCTATAGATACATGGTAACTGAGGACAGACATGTCCAATAAATTAGATTTTCTTGTATCATCTGGGGACTACGACGTAATGGCCTAGTACATCTGTAGTCGATAAATCGAGTGAATTATTATGGAGATAATAATTCACTAAGCTAGAAGGAGTTCTAACAAGTATAACTCATGGCCAGCTCGATATTAGGCCTAGAGGATAACATATATATGGTAGGTATTGCGACGAGTAGAGATTCATATATGAGATATCCGCTGGAGCCCCTATCTTATTGGATATCCAAATAAGTCCCTAAATTATTGGATCATATATATGAGATTTAATAAGAGCCAATGAGAGATTATTAGGTAGAGATCTTCTAATTTAAGAAGCTTGGATAGTCAGATAGAGATTTAGTACCCAATAGGGTATGATTCATTAAGGTTAAATTGACATGGGGCCTATATAAATAGGAGAAAACTAAAAGGCATAGGCTAGACTTTTTTAGCTGCCACCTCTTATTCTCTTCTCCCCTTCTTCTCCTCAGCCAACAGCCCCAATTTGGGGCATGTGGAGATTTGGGCAACGATTTGAGGAGCATCTTTGCAGCCCCTACCATGTGGATCACCGCTAGAGAGGAGGACACTTGACCTCCTTCATCCTCTCTTATAGATCTATAGGATTTCAGGGATATACGATCTCCCTATGTAACATATATTTCTTATATATGCAGTTTTTTATTTTTCAACTTTTGCATGCCAATCTTCGCACAATGATAAGACCTCTTTAGAGGAATCTTGGATTTTTTTTTTGTTCTTTCGCTGTGCATGTGATGTCACCCCAAGATTTTTCCTACAGTGATGATGAGAGGTGAGGGTTGTTCTACATTTGTTTTGACGCTGACGCAGTTGTCGAGTAGTCTTTTCATCGCTTTGCTTCTATGTCAATACAATTGCTGAGTAACAAAAGGGCCACTCAACATCTATATCTACGTCAATATTGATGCAATTGTCAAAATGCCCTTTCATCACTCTGTATCATGTTGGTACCAAAACAGATGCCGAACGACCCTTTTGTTGTTCGATAACTACATCGATGCGTCGCTCGATAACTGCATCAGTGCCAATGCAGATGCAAAGTGATGTCGCTATGCATTTACATTGAGACTGATGCAGATGCCAAGCGACTCTTTCGTCGCTCGGCAATTGTGTCGATGTGTTGCTCGATAACTATGCTAATACCGACACAAATGCAGAGCGGCTCTCAGCTCTCGTTGCCACTCTCCCTCTTTATCTACAACAATTATCCGTTGCCCTTAATGGGATCACTGTCACTATCGACTTCATTTATTATCACCAACTGACCATTAAAATTATCTTTTTACTCATTATTTTTGTGCTTCCATCAGCAAAACTGACAGAGTTAAATAAATGGAGCTAGATATTTCACCTTTGGATTCCAATATAAATTTTTTGAATCTAAATATTAGGATACTAGAAAGGTTTAAATAATATGTAATTAGCCCATACATAACTCTACAGTTTGTATCTCTCTCTAGAGAGATTTTTTTAAGAGATTCACTCACATTGATTCTGTATGCAATCACCTTGCACAGGTGCTTATTGGAAAATGAGTATATTGATTGATTGACTCACAGAATGTTGGATGGTTGATGATACTTTACTATAAGACAACGATTCCGTCGTCCCAATAGTGTATCTGGTCCTTAGACTTGAGATACCAATAATATTCTATATGAATACTCCACCCTTTGATATCAAACTTATAGACCTAGAAGTTCCAAATCTAACACAACTGATCATCGGGAGTGATAACCAACCTTACGAGGGCTATTGAGTGTCGATAGAGGATTATCCACTCTTGGTATCATGAGAGGAATATCTTATATGTTCTTGCTTAGGCAAATCCCTAGTTATGGTCATTTAAATTGAGAGAGAAAGAGTTCTTTGAGAGAATCCGATTAGAGTGAGACTTGAGTAGAAACTATATGGGCTTGATAACACCATACTCAGTATATGGTCTTTAAAATATTAGATATATGAGGGGCTATAGATACATGGTAACTGAGGACAGACATGTCCAATAAATTAGATTTTCTTGTATCATCTGGGGACTACGACGTAATGGCCTAGTACATCTGTAGTCGATAAATCGAGTGAATTATTATGGAGATAATAATTCACTAAGCTAGAAGGAGTTCTAACAAGTATAACTCATGGCCAGCTCGATATTAGGCCTAGAGGATAACATATATATGGTAGGTATTGCGACGAGTAGAGATTCATATATGAGATATCCGCTGGAGCCCCTATCTTATTGGATATCCAAATAAGTCCCTAAATTATTGGATCATATATATGAGATTTAATAAGAGCCAATGAGAGATTATTAGGTAGAGATCTTCTAATTTAAGAAGCTTGGATAGTCAGATAGAGATTTAGTACCCAATAGGGTATGATTCATTAAGGTTAAATTGACATGGGGCCTATATAAATAGGAGAAAACTAAAAGGCATAGGCTAGACTTTTTTAGCTGCCACCTCTTATTCTCTTCTCCCCTTCTTCTCCTCAGCCAACAGCCCCAATTTGGGGCATGTGGAGATTTGGGCAACGATTTGAGGAGCATCTTTGCAGCCCCTACCATGTGGATCACCGCTAGAGAGGAGGACACTTGACCTCCTTCATCCTCTCTTATAGATCTATAGGATTTCAGGGATATACGATCTCCCTATGTAACATATATTTCTTATATATGCAGTTTTTTATTTTTCAACTTTTGCATGCCAATCTTCGCACAATGATAAGACCTCTTTAGAGGAATCTTGGATTTTTTTTTTGTTCTTTCGCTGTGCATGTGATGTCACCCCAAGATTTTTCCTACAGTGATGATGAGAGGTGAGGGTTGTTCTACATTTGTTTTGACGCTGACGCAGTTGTCGAGTAGTCTTTTCATCGCTTTGCTTCTATGTCAATACAATTGCTGAGTAACAAAAGGGCCACTCAACATCTATATCTACGTCAATATTGATGCAATTGTCAAAATGCCCTTTCATCACTCTGTATCATGTTGGTACCAAAACAGATGCCGAACGACCCTTTTGTTGTTCGATAACTACATCGATGCGTCGCTCGATAACTGCATCAGTGCCAATGCAGATGCAAAGTGATGTCGCTATGCATTTACATTGAGACTGATGCAGATGCCAAGCGACTCTTTCGTCGCTCGGCAATTGTGTCGATGTGTTGCTCGATAACTATGCTAATACCGACACAAATGCAGAGCGGCTCTCAGCTCTCGTTGCCACTCTCCCTCTTTATCTACAACAATTATCCGTTGCCCTTAATGGGATCACTGTCACTATCGACTTCATTTATTATCACCAACTGACCATTAAAATTATCTTTTTACTCATTATTTTTGTGCTTCCATCAGCAAAACTGACAGAGTTAAATAAATGGAGCTAGATATTTCACCTTTGGATTCCAATATAAATTTTTTGAATCTAAATATTAGGATACTAGAAAGGTTTAAATAATATGTAATTAGCCCATACATAACTCTACAGTTTGTATCTCTCTCTAGAGAGATTTTTTTAAGAGATTCACTCACATTGATTCTGTATGCAATCACCTCAACTCAATTAAAATAAGCCTCATGGTAAATATATTTATTAATAAAGAGTAGGGAAAAGACACGTAAATGATATCTAGTTGGACACCGTACAAGATAAAAATAAATAAATGAGAGTAAAGTGGAATAGGAAGGAAAGAAATAAATGATAGTTCGTCAGCAAGAAACCTTTGACTATAGGAACTGTAAATTGGGTAACTATAAAATAAAAAATAAAAATAGTAAAGTGCTTCCCAAAGGAAACGGGATAATTATAGAGTACCTCCTATAATTAATTATTTTTAATATTTTAATATTTATATTTTAAAAATTATATTGGTATATCGATTAAAAAAATAATTTTATATGAATAAAAATTAAAAAAATTATTAAAGTAATGTGATTAAATGTTTCACTTTCATAAGTATAAAAATTTTAATATAACTTTTAAAATTCTCTAAAAAAAGAGATATTTATAGCTGCTATAAAATCTTATTTTAACAAATCGGATAAAAGAGTAAAATAGAAAATATGTTAAGTCAAGCTTGTATCCATTCCAATTTATGTGTTTGAATCACCAATAGATACCAAAAAGTTTGCCCCTTTATGCTCTAACCACTTTGGCTCGGTCTCAAAGTGGAAGTCAAAGATTGTCTTAGGTTCATGAATCATCATGCATACGTCTTCGGTCCCGAGTCCTCATCCCGATTCCAGCGCTCTCCCAAATGTATTCGCGTCGTATATAATGAAAAGAAGAACCGCCGGTAGCGGAGGTAGAAACCACCATGCACAGCCCCGATTGGACGTCGCTCCCACCGGATCTCCTCGCAAAGATCAGCGAAGAGTTTCCCATCCCACATCGTGCTCGCATCCGTGCCACATGCAAGGATTGGCATTCTGCAATGGTTCCCGTGATCAGCCCGTCCCCGTGGCTTTTCGTACCCGACGAGGACGGTGAGCATCACAATTCCACCTTTTTTTCTCTCCCCGACAACTGCTCCTTCACCTACCCCCCTCTCCCCGAGCTCTGCGGTGTGACGTGTGTCGGCTCCCACGCCGGTTGGTTTGTGATTGCCGATAGGAAGCGAAAGGTCAGCCTCCTAAATCCGCTTACGGGGAATCATATCAGCCTCCCTTCCCACGTCGCCCGAGAATAGGAAGGAAAGAAATAAATGATAGTTCGTCAGCAAGAAACCTTTGACTATAGGAACTGTAAATTGGGTAACTATAAAATAAAAAATAAAAATAGTAAAGTGCTTCCCAAAGGAAACGGGATAATTATAGAGTACCTCCTATAATTAATTATTTTTAATATTTTAATATTTATATTTTAAAAATTATATTGGTATATCGATTAAAAAAATAATTTTATATGAATAAAAATTAAAAAAATTATTAAAGTAATGTGATTAAATGTTTCACTTTCATAAGTATAAAAATTTTAATATAACTTTTAAAATTCTCTAAAAAAAGAGATATTTATAGCTGCTATAAAATCTTATTTTAACAAATCGGATAAAAGAGTAAAATAGAAAATATGTTAAGTCAAGCTTGTATCCATTCCAATTTATGTGTTTGAATCACCAATAGATACCAAAAAGTTTGCCCCTTTATGCTCTAACCACTTTGGCTCGGTCTCAAAGTGGAAGTCAAAGATTGTCTTAGGTTCATGAATCATCATGCATACGTCTTCGGTCCCGAGTCCTCATCCCGATTCCAGCGCTCTCCCAAATGTATTCGCGTCGTATATAATGAAAAGAAGAACCGCCGTAACACCATACTCAGTATATGGTCTTTAAAATATTAGATATATGAGGGGCTATAGATACATGGTAACTGAGGACAGACATGTCCAATAAATTAGATTTTCTTGTATCATCTGGGGACTACGACGTAATGGCCTAGTACATCTGTAGTCGATAAATCGAGTGAATTATTATGGAGATAATAATTCACTAAGCTAGAAGGAGTTCTAACAAGTATAACTCATGGCCAGCTCGATATTAGGCCTAGAGGATAACATATATATGGTAGGTATTGCGACGAGTAGAGATTCATATATGAGATATCCGCTGGAGCCCCTATCTTATTGGATATCCAAATAAGTCCCTAAATTATTGGATCATATATATGAGATTTAATAAGAGCCAATGAGAGATTATTAGGTAGAGATCTTCTAATTTAAGAAGCTTGGATAGTCAGATAGAGATTTAGTACCCAATAGGGTATGATTCATTAAGGTTAAATTGACATGGGGCCTATATAAATAGGAGAAAACTAAAAGGCATAGGCTAGACTTTTTTAGCTGCCACCTCTTATTCTCTTCTCCCCTTCTTCTCCTCAGCCAACAGCCCCAATTTGGGGCATGTGGAGATTTGGGCAACGATTTGAGGAGCATCTTTGCAGCCCCTACCATGTGGATCACCGCTAGAGAGGAGGACACTTGACCTCCTTCATTTGTTGGGATGTTGTGAAGGACTTGGGGAATATGTCTCTATTGGTGGGCAACAGCAATTCTATTTCGATTTCTACCGAGGATTTACGAGGAATGCGAGGAAATTGTATCTATCTTACGGAGTTCTTCTCGACGGCGTCCTCTGAATGGATGCTAATTGTGCGTAAAGCTAGAATGTTTGATCTAAAAAAGGGAAGGTGGCAGTGCTTATATTCATCGACAATTTATCTGCCACACACCAGGAAAACTCCTGTGTTCTTCCAGCAACCCTTCTGGTTCACACCCTCACTGCTGTAAATGAAGAAACCAAGTAGCTTTCTTTTCGCAATTGCTTTTAAGTTCATGAGCAGTGGATGCCTTTTGCTCTTTTGCACTTACACCAAGTTTTGAGCTTTTAGAAATTTCATTATGATCTTAACACTCATTGTTAGTAATTTCAACCACTACGCAAAGTGCTATCTGATGAGATAACCAGCAGAGATGAATTTATAAAATAATATGAATTCCACAGAAACGCGGCCGATTTCATCAATTATTATAGTTAACCACAGAAACTCATGTGTTTAATACCTTGTCATTACTAGGAAAGGACTGCTTCACATGCAAAGAATATTACAAGTAGTTTTTTAAAGCTTTAAATTTTGGTAGAACTGTCTTTACCAGAATCAAGAATCAATTATTATAGTTAACCACATCATGTGTTTAATACCTTGTCATTACTAGGAAAAGACTGCTTCACATGCAAAGAACATTACAAGTAATTTTTTAAAGCTTTAAATTTTGATAGAACTGTCTTTACCAGAATCAAGAAGCATGTCTGTCATAAGGGCCATTGGGTCATTGTCTAGAGATTACAATTACAACATAAAAGCAAAAAAACACAAGCAAGGGGCTTCTGCAAGCAGTTTTGGTCAGAGATCTTAGTAATAAATATAGCCCGAGTTTAGTAGCCATGAGCACGCACAGGTGTCGAACATGGTGATGTATAATCTGCTCAAGCAGCTTTCTAGCACTACTAACAGTGGCCTGGAAGCTGCACTAAGAAGAAGCCATCCACGAAGGTTGCTCTTGAAATTACCAGTAAAAGAAGTTGCATGCTGCACTCGACTAGATACAAAAGAAACCTTTCATGCTTCATCTTGCCAATGGATGCTTGATCACCCCACGACTTTCGTCCAAAATGAAATTGCTACTTGTGAAATGTGCACTGGAGAAGAATGGCTTCAGATCATAGATTTCGTATTCCTGGGCCTGCCCCAACCAAAACTCAGCTTAGAGAACATTGAATTCAACTGATCAATTGACCTAGTGGATGTTAGAGGAAAAGAGGAAAGAATTTTGTTCAATATTTGCCTTGTTTCTTAGCTCTTCCACCATCACCTCGATGTGTGTGAGACGTGCGGTTGTCCCAGATACACTTTCTTCAAAGTGCAATGCATCCTTCACAAGTATACGCAGAAGATGCAAGAGTAATTCATCGAAATCCTTCTTGAATGTCATGTATTTCCTATATAACTCTGCAGCAAATAGCACAAAATTTATTCGGAATAAGTAACGTTGAATTTTCTCAAGCTTTGTCTAGGGGTGTTTCAATTAATGACTCCATCGGTTCTGGGAATATAAGGGACTCGGTGAAATCTCAAGGGTCCGTAGATGATATCTCATATTAGACCTTCTTAGGCATGGAGATTGCTATGAGCTAGCACTGTCGAGACTCACTTAAGTTGCTCCTCAATTCGCCAATATTGATGATGATCAGGAACTTCTTCATCATGTGGTAGGTCGACATTACTAACTACAGCCTATTCAATGTAGGCCAACCTATGATGACATTGTATATTAAGGGAATGTCGACCACCATAAACTTGGTCATAATTATCTTGAAGCATGGCTCATCTCCGAATGTGACGTGTAAATTCATGATCCCGAGATGAGAGATTGAGTTGCCCGTGAACCTTATCGGTAAAGAAGTCATAGGAGTGAGGTCATTAGTTATGAACCCAAGTTTTTAAAAGACATCAAGGTAGAGGATATCGATAGAGCTACTTGTGTCGATCATGACCCTCTTTATGCGAGCACTAGCCATTCTCATGGAGACCACCAAGGTGTCATCATGGTTTGGGTCAAGGCACTCTGTTTCTTCCTCTTTGAAAGTTATTTCCTTGTTGCTTTTAGTCCCAGGGCACTTTCCAATAATGGCTCAGGCATAAGCCTTGCAACCCAAGGTGGTGTCTCATCCTGAGGTCAGACCAACAATGATAACATCGATTTAGCTCTCAATTGGCCCTTGAGGTTAGGGTGATGGCTCCAACATCTTCGAACAAATTTCCTGAGGTGCCCTCTATGTCGTGGTCATAATTATAGTGGAAGTAGCAATACGTAGATTTAGTTTTTTTCTAAAGTGGAGTTCTCATTGATCGAGGGTTTCTCAACAAACATTTTTCTCTTATCTATAAGAAAACTTCAGTTCTAGTTAGGTTCAGAGGGATTAGTTCGGATGTCGGATGAGGTAAGTCGGGTCATTCATTTCATCCTCCACTATAGCAATCTTGGGGTGAGAGCATATTATGGTCGCTTCTGCCTTAGTTTCTTATGAGTTTCCCTATGTTTGATCGAGACTATCGCATCAATAGTGATATACTGATTGGCCCTTTGAAGTACCTTAGGTATCATTATCGGTGTCCTTTCTACCAACGACCAGAAGAGGCGAGAGGGTTTTAGTTCCTTTATAAAGGACTAAATCACAAGTGATGGGTGAACGTTGTCCACTCCTCGAATCTTGTTGGTGAATTGGGTGATGAAGTTTGAGTATGTTTCCTTCTCGCCTTGTCTTAATCCAAGAAGCATCATCATTATGGTCCTTAAGTGCACATTTCCAAGGAAGTGGAGCTCAAACTCTTTTACAAGTTAAGCAAATGAGCTAATAGAGAGTATCCTTAGATGAGCGTAACAAGCGTACCACTCGCTTAACGAACCTCTTAAGGTGGTTGAGAAGGTGTGGCGCATCAAAGCATCTAAAGTACCATAGAGCGACATTTGAGTCTGGAGGGTAGCAATGTGCTCCACTAAGTCAGTGGCATCGTTAAAGGTTTTCAATGATGAGAGGTGAAAGTTAGTCAGAATTAACTCCTCTTAGATATCTTGGATAAAGGAAGATCGATCCAAAGTAGAGTTGATCTGCCCATCACTTCTAGATTGGTGAAAGTCTTAGTGCTTCTCTTCCAAGCGTCAGTCCACTTGTTGCACTTGAATCTTTAAAGAGTTGTATGTTGAATCGACTAAGTGGGTCCTAGATTCAAGAGGAGCAAAGTGATGGTGGGGTAGCCTACTAGACTCTGTAGTCGAGGAGTGGAGTGCTCCCTCAATTGGTGGCTCAAATGGGTCTTAGATGCCCATGAGATGTTGGTAATTCGTTGGGTGGGAGGACCCTAGTGGATGTTAATACCAGTTAGTGTTAGACTATCAATGGTGGCTAAGACAATGGCATCGCCCATTGGTCTGACCAAGCTAAAAGCAGGGTAATGGCTTGTATTATCCCATAATAATTCACTCAACTCATCGACTATGGACGTACTAGGCCACTATGTCATAGTCCCTAGAAGGTACAGGGGGATCTAATTCATTTAACCTGTCTACCCTCATTTACCGTATATCTATAATCTTTCATTCATCTAATATCCCAGAAATCGCATATCGGACATGGTGCTATTAGGCCTATACGAAATTTACTCAAGCCTTGCTCTAATCGGATTCTCCCAAATAACTCATCTCTCAATCCGAATGACCCTGAGGAGGGATTTACTTGAGCGAGAACACATGAGATATTCCTTTTATGACACCGAGAGGGAATAATCCTCTATTAATACTCAATTGCCCTTATAAGGTTGTCTACCACTCCCAACGACCGGTTGTGCTAGATTTGGAACTTTCAAACCTATAAGTCTGATATCAAAGAGTAGAGTACTCATATAGGACATCCTTAGTTTCTCAAGTCTGAAGACCATATACACAATTGGGACTTTGAAACTGTTGTATGACGATGATGTATCATTAACTGTCCAGTATTCCATGAGTGGATTATTTAGTGAACTCATTCTCCAATGAGCACGTGCACTATATCCCTAGTGTTCCCATACAAGTAGCTATGAGATCAACTACCTCCATCATATGGATGGGTATATAATACACCGATCTATTCGGTTATCTCGATGTCCCTTTCAAGTAACCTATAACCAGAAATATTTAAGACCAATGTTTATAAGCGAATTGGTCTCATTATCATGATCTTATCATGATCCAATTCTCATATCACAGATCCAAGGATATCATAATATATTAATTATCCAATATAAAGTGAGAAAATACTAAAATAACAATCATACCCAAAAAGATTATATAATATGTCACACATGTCATCACTCACATGATTGGCTTATAGGGCACCTGTAACTAGTAATTGGATCCTCATCCAATAACCATTATAAGCTCTATTGGGTCTCTCCCAAAAATCCATTAAAACAAAGGCTTATCGAATATCCTATATCCAATCCTTAATTTATCATATTGTTCACTATATGTCTATGACCCTCTAAACCCAATACCGAGCTAGTCATAAGTTGCACTTATCAGAACTCTTTCTGACTCAGTGAATTATTATCCTCATAGTAATTTACTCAATTCATCGTCTATGGACGTACTAGGCCACTACGCCATAGTCCCTAGACGATATAGGGGGCCCTATATCTATAGTCCCTCATATATTTAATATCCCAGAGATCGTATACTAGGTATGGTGCTGTTAGGCTCATACGAAATCCATCCAAGTCTCACTCTAATTGGATTCTCCTAGAGAACTCCTCTCTCAATCTAAATCTTATGTTTATCGGATTCATCATGATTTGATTGACCCAAATTAGGGATTTGCTTGAGTGAGAACATACGAGATATTTCTCTCATGATATCGAGAGTAGATGATTCTTTATTGGCACTTAATTTCCTTCGTAAGGTTTGTTGCTATTCCCAATAACCGTCTATGCTATATCTGAAACTTCTAGACATATAAGTTCGATATCAAATAATAAAGTACTAAAATAAGGCATCCTTAATGTCTCAAGTCTAAGGACCAGATATATAATTGGGACTATGAAATCACTGTCTGACGATGAGGTATCATTAACCATCAAGCATTCCGTAAGCGAATCATTTAATGAACTTATTTTTCAATGAGTACATGTACTATATCCTTAGTGTCCCCACATAAGTAGCTATAAGGCTAGTTGCCTCCTTCATATGGACGGGTATATAGTACACCAATTTGTCCGGTTATCTCAATGTCCCTCTCGAATTATCTATAACTAGAAATGTTTAGGATATGTGTTTATAAGCAAATTGGTCTCATTATTATGATCTTATAATGAACCAATTCTCATTGCACAGATCCAAGAGCATCACAATATACACATCATCCAATATAAAGTGAAAAAATATCATAATAAATATTAACCAAAAAGATTGTGTAGTATATCACACGTGCCATTACTCATATAATTAGCTTGCGGGGAACTTATAACTAGCAGAGGAGATACAAACTATGCTCAAAATGAGAGTTTATAAAACTTTTTGCTCAGAAATATATACTCCATCAACCAAGCTTGAGTAAGGTATTTATAAGTCCCAAAAGGCTTCAAGAATGAAGCCAAAAATTTAAATCCGTAAAATTTTGAGGTACTAGTGGTACTACCGCCAATAGGTTGTGAATCTTGGCTTTGGCAGTACTACTATCGGCCTAGGTAATACTACTACTGCCTAGGGTGGTACTATTATCACAAATGTCGAAAAAACATAAATAGTACTTTTTAATTGACTTAGGCGGTACTACCGCTTAGGCCTAGTAGCCACCGATTTGGCCTTATACAAACCCAATTTGGCTCTGGCTCAAACTCAATGACTTTTTGATAAGTTGGCATGGTTTATGCTCAATACCAACTCAAATTGACTTATAATAACCTCGATCAATACTTTGATAAATCAACCATGCATACAACACATTAACGAAGCTTCCAACATGTTATATGCTATTGTGGCATATCATCCATTCTTCTAACACTTCATCCGAACCTTCAACACATCGTCCTTTCCTTCAGCATATCGCTCATTCCATCGACATGTCGATTTTTCCATGACATCCAATCTTCTAGCATAATATTTGATTCTTCTAGCATAAATGTCTGAACTTATAGCACAAAATTCGATCTCCGACATATCTACCAATCTTTTGGCTCGACGTCCAATTTTTGACACAATAATTTTTTTACGGAACATCTAACTTTCCAACTCGATAGTTGCCATATCGATGATCTAAGTCCATAATCGAAATATTTACTATATCACTTGTCTCAAAATTATATTTAGTCTAAAAAATTTATCAGTTAGTTTTATCATCAAAATTCAAGATACAACAAAAGGGTGGATATTGCCTTGTCTAAGTGAAAGTATCATGGGTTTGAGGTAGAGCCTCACCCGCGTGTTCATGAACGAGGTTAGCCTGCAGACACTCTTGCGAATCAAGCCCTCCTTTTAATGTCAAATTATTGAAGGAAAATATCATTGACGTCTCTATCAGCACGACGTAGCCTTGATCCAGAATATATCATGGTTTCTCCAAACTTGTTACTTATATCAAGACCGAGGTCGAGGGGTAACTTCCTGAGTTGATCCCTCCGACACTTAAGTTGGTACTGAGATCCACTTCTAATATGGGTTTAAGAGTGTATTTTTATGCTAACCTTGAAGGGAAAAAATATCTCATAAAGATTTCGTAGAGGCAATTTATAACCAACTCCTGCTCTTAGACTTTTGAAAATATTCTTGCAAATATTCTGAATGGGAGGTAGTTCATAATGACTCGAACTGTATACCCCCCCCCCATGAATAATGATTGATTATATATTTTCTATCAATAATAAAATTAGAATAAGATGAAAATAAATAAACGATAATTCCCCGGAACCACGCTAGAAAAGAGTTCTATAGGAACAGTAAATTGGGTAAAAGTAGCACCGATTAAATTCAAAATAGAAAATGAAAATAGTAAAGTTGAGTAAAATGGTAATTCTTCCGGAAAGGAACCTGCCAAAAAAGAGACATTTATAGCAGCTATAAAATCTTATTTTATCAAATCGGATAAAATAGAAAATATGTTAAGTCATGCTTTTATCCAATCCAATTCATGTGTTTGGATCACCGATACAAAACAAAAAGTCTGCCCTTTATACTCTTTAGGTTTTCCCACTTTATGTTCTAACGTACTTTTCGTTCGGTCTCAAAGTGGAAGTCAAATATGGTCTTCGGTTCATGAATGATCATGCATCCTCGACCTCTACGTCTTCGGTTCGGAGTCGTCGTCCCGATTCCATCTCTCTTCCAAATGTATTGGTGTCGTATATAATGAAAAGAAGAACCGCCGCTGGCGGAGGTAGAAACCACCATGCACAGCCCCGATTGGACGTCGCTCCCACCGGATCTCCTCGCAAAGATCAGCGAAGAGTTTCCCATCCCACATCGTGCTCGCATCCGTGCCACATGCAAGG
>LVTN01000170.1:205718-220151 GCA_001649415.1 Musa itinerans
ACTCAAACTTCATCACCCAATTCACCAACAAGATTCGAGGAGTGGACAATGTTCACCCATCACTTATGATTTAGTCCTTTATAAAGGAACTAAAACCCATGGTGGCTAAGGTAATGGCATCGCCCATTGGTCTGACCGAACTAGAAGTAGGGTAATGGCTTGTATTATCCCATAATAATTTACTCAACTCATCGACTATGAACGTACTAGGCCACTATGTCATAGTCCCTAGAAGGTACAGGGGGATCTAATCCATTTGACCTGTCTACCCTCATTTACCGTATATCTATAATCCTTCATTCATCTAATATCCTAGAGATCGTATATCGGGCATGGTGCTATTAGGCTTATACGGAATTTACTCAAGCCTTGCTCTAATCGGATTCTCCCAAATAACTCCTCTCTCAATCCAAATGACCTTGGACAGGGATTTACTTGAGCGAGAACATATGGGACATTCATTTTGACACCGAGAGGGAATAATCCTCTATTAATACTCAATTGCCCTCATAAGGTTGTCTACCACTCCCAACGACTGGTTGTGCTAGATCTGAAACTTACAAACCTATAAGTCTGATATCAAAGAGTAGAGTACTCATATAGGGCATCCTTGGTTTCTCAAGTCTGAAGATCATATACACAATTGGGACTTTAGAACTGTTGTATGACGATGATGTATCATTAACCGTCCAATTCCATAAGTGGATCATTTAGTGAACTCATTCTCCAATGAGCACGTATACTATATTCCTAGTGTTCCCATACAAGTAGCTATGAGACCAACTACCTCCATTATATGGATGGGTATATAGTACACCGATCTATTCGGTTATCTCGATGTCCCTCTCAAGTAACCTATAACCAGAAATATTTAAGACCAATGTTTATAAGCGAATTAGTCTCATTATCATGATCTTATCATGATTCAATTCCCATAGATCCAAGGATATCATAATATATTAATCATCCAATATAAATTGAGAAAATACTAAAATAATAATCATACCCAAAAAGATTATATAATATGTCACACATGCCATCACTCACGTGATTGGCTTATAAGGCACTTATAACTAGTAAATGGATCCTCATCCAATAACCATTATAAGCTCTATTGGGTCTCTCCCAAAAATCCATTAAAACAAAGGCTTATCGAATATCCTATATATAATCCTTAATTTATCATGTTGTCCACCATATGTCTATGACCCTCTAAACCCAATACCGAGCTGGTCGTAAGTTGCACTTGTTAGAAGTCCTTTTGACTCAGTGAATTATTATCCTCATAGTAATTTACTCAATTCATCAACTATGGATGTACTATGCCACTACGCCATAGTCGCTAGACGATATAGGGGGCCCTATATCTATAGTCCATCATCAATTTAATATCCCAAAGATCGTATACTATGTATGGTGCTATCAAGCTCATACGAAATCCATCCGAGTCTCACTCTAATTGGATTCTCCTAGAGAACTCCTCTCTCAATCTAAATCTTATGTTTATCAGATTCATCACGATCTGATTGACCCAGATTAGGGATTTTCTTGAGTGAAAATATACAAGATATTCCTCTCATGATATCGAGGGTAGATGATCCTTTATTGGCACTTAATTTCCTTCGTAAGGTTGGTTGCTATTCCCAATAACCGTCTATGCTATATCTGAAACTTCTAGACATATAAGTTCGATATCAAATAATGAAGTACTAAAATAAGGCATCCTTAATGTCTCAAGTCTAGGGACCAGATATATAATTGGGACTATGAAATCACTATATGACGATAAGTTATCATTAACCATCAAGCATTCCATAAGTGGATCATTCAATGAACTCATTCTTCAATGAGTATCTGTACTTTATCCTTAGTGTCCTCACATAAGCAGCTATAGACCAGTTATCTCCTTCATATGGATGGGTATATAGTACACCAGTTTGTCTGGTTATCTCAATGTCCCTCTCGAATTATCTATAACTAGGAATGTTTAGGATATGTGTTTATAAGCAAATTGGTCTCATTATTATGATCTTATAATGAACCAATTCTCATTGCACAGATCCAAGAGCATCACAATATACACATCATCCAATATAAAGTGAAAAAATATCATAATAAATATTAATCAAAAAGATTATGTAGTGTATCACACGTGTCATTACTCACATAATTAGCTTACGGGGAGCTTGTAACTAGTAGAGGAGATACAAACTATGCTCAAAATGAGAGTTTATAAAACTTTTTGCTCAGGAATATATACTCCATCAACCAAGCTTGAGTGGGGTATTTATATATCCCAAAAGGCTTTAAGAATAAAGCTAAAAATTTAAATCCATAAAATTTTGAGGTACTGGTGGTACTACCGCCACAATAGGGTTGTGAATCTTGGCTTTGGCAGTACTACTATCGTCCTAGGTAATACTACTACTGCCTTGGGTGGTACTATTATCACAAATGTCGAAAAAGCATAAACAGTACTTTTTAACTGACTTACGCGGTACTACCGCTTGGGCCTAGTAGCCACCGATTTGGCCTCTAACAAGCCCAATTTGGCTCTGGCTCAAAATCAATGACTTTTTGATAAGTTGGCATGGTTTCTGCTCAATACCAACTCAAATTGACTTATAATGACCTCGATCAATACTTTGATAAATCAACCATGCATACAACACATTAACGAAGCTTCCAACATGTTATATGCTATTGTGGCATATCATCCATTCTTCTATCACTTCGTCCGAACCTTCGATACATCGTCCTTTCCTTCGGCATGTCGATTTTTCCATGACATCCAACCTTCTAGCGTAATATCTAATTTTTCTAGCATAAATGTCTGAACTTATAGCACAAAATTCGATCTCCGACATATCTACCAATCTTTTGGCTCGACGTCCAATTTTTGACACAATAATTTTTTTACGGAACATCTAACTTTCCAACTCGATAGTTGCCATATCGATGATCTAAGTCCATAATCGAAGTATTTACTATATCACTTATCTCAAAATTATATTTAGTCTAAAAAACATATCAATTAGTTTTGTCATCAAAATTCAATATACAACAAAAGGGTGGATATTGCCTTGCCTAAGTGAAAGTATCATGGGTTTGAGGTAGAGCCTCACCCGAGCGTTCATGAACAAGGTCAGCCTGCAGACACTCTTGCGAATCAAGCCCTCCTTTTAATGTCAAATTATTGAAGGAAAATATCATTGACGTCTCTATCAGCACGACGTAGCCTTGATCCAGAATATATCATGGTTTCTCCAAACTTGTTACTTATATCAAGACCGAGGTCGAGGGGTAACTTCCTGAGTTGATCCCTCCGACACTTAAGTTGGTACTGAGATCCACTTCTAATATGGGTTTAAGAGTGTATTTTTATGCTGACCTTGAAGAGAAAAAATATCTCATAAAGATTTCGTACATGAGGCAATTTGTAACCAACTCCTACTCTTGGACTTTTGAAAATATTCTGAATGGGAGGTAGTTCATAATGACTGGAACTGCACACCCCCGCCCCCTCGACTTAGATTTTTAAAAATATTCTTACAAATATTTCATGGGAAAACAGCTCGGTAACTCACCCAAGTTATCTTTTGGACACCTATCCATATGCATAAGAGGGTGTTAAGTTGTCTCGTTTTTATCTTCTTATAGGCCTTTGGGCATTAATATAATGAGTAATGATTGATTATATATTTTCTATCAATAATAAAATAGAATAAGATGAAAATAAATAAACGATAATTCCCCGGAACCACGCTAGAAAAGAGTTCTATAGGAACAGTAAATTGGGTAAAAGTAGCACCGATTAAATTCAAAATAGAAAATGAAAATAGTAAAGTTGAGTAAGATGGTAATTCTTTCGGAAAGGAACCTGCCAAAAAAGAGACATTTATAGCAGCTATAAAATCTTATTTTATCAAATCGGATAAAATAGAAAATATGTTAAGTCATGCTTTTATCCAATCCAATTCATGTGTTTGGATCACCGATACAAAACAAAAAGTCTGCCCTTTATACTCTTTAGGTTTTCCCACTTTATGTTCTAACGTACTTTTCGTTCGGTCTCAAAGTGGAAGTCAAATATGGTCTTCGGTTCATGAATGATCATGCATCCTCGACCTCTACGTCTTCGGTTCGGAGTCGTCGTCCCGATTCCATCTCTCTTCCAAATGTATTGGTGTCGTATATAATGAAAAGAAGAACCGCCGCTGGCGGAGGTAGAAACCACCATGCACAGCCCCGATTGGACGTCGCTCCCACCGGATCTCCTCGCAAAGATCAGCGAAGAGTTTCCCATCCCACATCGTGCTCGCATCCGTGCCACATGCAAGGCTTGGCATTCTGCAATGGAGCCCGTGATCAGCCCGTCCCCGTGGCTTCTCCTACCCGGCGAGAACGTTGAGAAGCACAATTCCACCTTTTTATGTCTCCCCGACAACTACTCCTTCACCTTACCCCGTCTCCCCCAGCTCCGCGGTGTGAGGTGTGTCGGATCCCACGCCGGTTGGTTTGTGATCGCCGGTAGGAAGCGAAAGGTCAGCCTCCTAAATCCGCTTACGGGGAATCATATCAGCCTCCCTTCCCACGTCGCCCGATGGAACGTCGACCGAGTTGACCACCAAGCATTCAAACCTAATCGCATTGGAAAAATGGTCTTCTCTGAAAACCCTACTGTCCATAACTATGTTGCCGTGGCTATCTATAGATTTACAGATTGTGAGCTCACCTACACAAAGTCGGGCGAAGACAGGTGGAATCTTGTTGAAACGGCATTGACCGAGAACGATCGTTCATACAAGGACATCATGCATCATGATGGCAAATTCTACTGCATAACGCGGAAAGGGGAAGTCATAGCTTTTGACCTAAGTGGAGTTAGCCCTATTGTGACGCTGGTTGCCCAGAGTTCAGCACTTGATGGTATCGTCCCCGAGGGTACTTACTGGATATTCTTAGCATGCTCGAGCACAGGGGAGCTGTTCCTGATTTTGAAACTTGCAATGCACTTGGTACTTCGAGATGATCTGCAAAAATCAGAGGATGCCATCGTTCTCAGGTTGCAATATTCCGAGGACCAGCCTTGTTGGGATGTTGTGACGGACTTGGGGAATATGTCTCTATTGGTGGGCAACAGCAATTCTATTTCGATTTCTACCGAGGATTTACGAGGAATGCGAGGAAATTGTATCTATCTTACGGAGTTCTTCTCGGAGACGTATTCTGAAGGGATGCTAATTTTTCGTAAAGCTAGAATGTTTGATATGAAAAAGGGAAGGTGGGACTGCTTATATTCATCGACAAATTTTCTGCCAAACACCAGGAAAATTCCTGTGTTCTTCCAGCCACCCTTCTGGTTCACACCCTCACTACTGTAAATGATGAAAACAAGAAGCTTTCTTTTTGGAATTGATTTTTAGTTCATGAGCAGTGGATGCCTTTTGCTCTTCTGCACTTGTAAATGCCTTATGCATTTACAAGTAGTTTGAACTATTTTTACCAGAATCAAGAAGCATGTCATAAGGGCCATTGGGTCATTTGTCTAGAGATTACAATTCAAACATGAAAAAAAAAAAACAAGTGGAATTAAATATCCTTCTGCAAGCAGTTTTGGTCAGAGATCTTAGTAATAAATATATCCCAAGTTTAGTAGCCATGAGCACGCACAGGTGTCGAACATGGTGATGTATAATCTGCTCAAGCAGCTTTCTAGCACTACTAACAGTGGCCTGGAAGCTGCACTAAGAAGAAGCCATCCAGGAAGGTTGCTCTTGAAATTACCAGTAAAAGAAGTTGCATGCTGCACTCGACTAGATACAAAAGAAACCTTTCATGTTTCATCTTGCCAACGGATGCTTGATCACCCCTCGACTTTCGTCCAAAATGAAATTGCTACTTGTGAAATGTGCACTGGAGAAGAATGGCTTCAGATCATAGGTTTCATATTCCTGGGCCCGCCCCAACCAAAACTCAGCTTAGAGAACATTGAATTCAACTGATCAATTGACCTAGTGGATGTTTGAGGAAAACAGGAAAGACTTTTGTTCAATATTTTCCTTGTTTCTTAGCTCTTCCATCTTCACCTCGATGTGTGTGAGACGTGCGGTTGTCCCAGATACACTTTCTTCAAAGTGCAATGCATCCTTCACAAGTATACGCAGAAGATGAAAGAGTAATTCAGTCATGTATTTCCTATAACTCTGCAGCAAATAGCACAAAACTTATTCAACCTCTTGGAATGTTTGTCATCCAATGACGAAAGCACCACTAAATCTGGGCACCGAGTTGAACTTGTTTCAAAGGAGAAAAGATACGTCAGGCTAAAGATAATACAACACTAACACTAGCATGCCATAACAAGTGGAAATATAAGCTCATCATACGAGGATGCTTTCACATTAGTGTAAACTTTAGTACAGATAATATTATTCAGAACTAATTTGGAATTCAATATCTGATGGGTCAAGGAACAACTTCTTAGCAGCCACTAGAACATCTGATAGCTGTAGCACCAGCTAAAGAATCTAGAAGAATTTAATAGTATTATTTAAGTTTTCATTTAGGGGAGGTAGTATATCCCCTAATCTATATATCTTAGTCCATTGATAAAAAAACTCTTACAAACTTCTCTAGCGATAATCCACACAACGGATGCGATGATGATGCATCTCCTCACGTACCACGTTTTTTCCTCGCATTGGCACACCACCACACCACAGCAACAAGGAGAGATTGGTCCCTCTTGCTATCCTCTCACACTAGAGAGGGGGCAATTGGTTGGAGGAAGGGGTAGGGAGGAGATGTAGGAGGTGGTAGCAGCAGGAGTCTATCCTATGACCCTTTTAGTCCCAATTGTTATTTATAGAAAGCCTCCTTTAACTAACCCTAATGGATATTTCATTTTGAGTATTGGATCTCCATCCAATAACCCTTAGCTTATATTGGTTCCTCATCCAATAACTATCCTAAGCTCTATTTAGTCGCTCCCAAGGATCCATTGAAATAGGGGTTTATCAAATATTCCATATTCGATCCTCTATTCGTCACGTTAGTATGATTTCATCATGATCCAGGGACATCACAGTATATATTCATTATCAATATAAAGTAATAAAATGATATAATAATAATAACTAAAAAGATTATGCAACGTATCACACATGTCATCACTCACGTGATTGGCTTGCAGGACACCTATAACTAGCGATTTTAACGTTTCAATTAGTGGTGGCGGACGAGGCGTCGTTGATGATTGTTGTGAATGGGGAGGGAGATCGATTGCTGGTCATAGGTGTCCTACAAGCCAATCATGTGAGTGATAGCATGTGTGACATGACACACACTCTTTTTGCTTATTATTTATTTGATATTTTTCTCACTTTATATTGTTTATTACATGTATTATGATGTGCATAGATTTATATAATTGGAATCAGATCAAGATCATGATAATGAGACTAATTAATCTTTAAATATAGTCCCTAAATAATCTTGATCATATGTCACTCGAGAGGGACATCGAGATGACCAGATAAACTAGTGTGTTGTATACTCATCCATATGATGAAAGCGATTGGTCTCATAGTTGTTGGTGTGGGGACACTAGAGATACCGTGTAGGTGCTTATTGGAGAATGAGTTCATTGATTGATTTGCTCACGGAATGTTGGATGGTTAATGATACTTCATTGTCAGATAGTGATTCCGTCGTCCCAGTAGTATATTTGATTCATAAACTTTAGATACCAAGGATGTCCTATATGCGTACTCCACTCTTTGATACCAAACTTATAGACCTAACATAGCCAATCATCGAGAGTGGCAGCCAACCTTACGAGGGCTATTGAGTGTTGATAGAGGATTATCCGCTCTCGATGTTATGAGAGAAATATCTCATGTGTTCTTACTAAGGCAAATCCCTGGCCATGGTCATTTGGATTGTGAGAGAAAGATTTCTCCAAGAGAATCTGAGTAGAGTGAGACTTGAGTAGAAAATGTATAGGCCTGACAACACAATACCCGGTATGCTAGTTATAGGTGTCTTGCAAGCCAATCACATAAGTGATGACACGTGTGACATGACACGTACTCTTTTTTTATTATTATATTATTTGATATTTTATCACTTTATATTACTTGTTGCATGAATATATTGTGATGTTCATGGATATGTGCAATGAGAATCAGATCATGATGAGATCATGATAATGAGACAAATTTGCCTTTAAACACAAACCATAGATAATCTTAGTCATAGGTTACTCAAGGGGGATATCGAGATAACTGGAAAGACTGATGTACTATATATCCATCTATATGATGAAGGTGATTGGTCTCATAGTTACTCGTATGGTGACGCTAGGGATACAATGCAGGTGCTTATTAGAGAATGAATTCATTTATTGATCCGCTCATGGAATTCTGGATGGTTGATGATGCTTTATTGTCAGAAAGTGATTCTGTCATTCCAATGGTGTATCCGGTCCTTAAACTTGAGACACCAAGGATATCTTCTATAAGTACTTCATTTTTTGATATCATACTTATAGGCCTAGAAGTTTCAAATCTAGTATAGCCGGTCATCGGTAGTGGTAGTTAATTTTCCAAAGTTTATTGAGTATCGATAGAGGATCATTTGCTCTCAATGTTATTAGAGAAATATCTCATGTATTCTTGCTTAGACAAATTATTGGTCAGGGTCATTCAGATTGAGGGAGAAATAGTTATCCGGGAGAATTCGATTAGAGTAAGACTCGAGAAGAAACCGTATGAGCCTGATAGCACTATGCCCGATATATGATCTGTGAGATATTATATGGATGCGAGACTATAGATACATGGTAACTGAGGATAGATATGTTCAAAGGATTGGATTCCCTTATATCGTTTGGGGACTACGACGTAGTGGCCTAGTACATCCGTAGTCGATAAGTCGAGTGAATTATTATGGAGATAAAAATTCACTAAGCCAGAAGAAGTTCAGACAAGTATGACTCATGACCAGCTTGATATTGAGCCTAGAGAGTCACACATATATGGTAGGTGTTACAATGAGTATAGGTTCGGATATAAGATATCCGTTAGAGCCCCTATCTTATTGGATATCTAATTAGCCCCTGAATTATTGAATCTCATAAATAAGATCTAATAAAAGTCAATAAAATATTATTAGGTAAAGACCCATTAATCTAATAGACTTGGGTAATTGGTGTAGGGAAATATAGAGGCGATATCACATGCACAACGGGAGAACAAAAAACAAAAATTCTTAAATTTTTCAAAAATGTATCCATCATTGTGCGAAGATTGGTACGCAATAACCCACGAAACTTAAATCCACGTATAAAATAGTTATATTTTACCTAGGGAGATCGTATATCCCTAAATCCCTGCAGATCTGTAGGAGAGGATGAAGGAGGTCAAGCGCCCTCATCTCTAGCGATGATCCACACAATAGGGCTATGACAACGCTCTTCTAATCATTGCCCAAAACTCTGCACCTATTTGAGGAGGAGAAAGGGAGAGGAGAATAGAAGGTGGTAACCAAGAAAACCTCTAGCTTATGGGTCTTTGGTCCCCTCCTATTTATAGAGGTCCATTGTCTACTTAATCCTAATGGATTTTTCCATATTGGGTATTGGATCTTTATCCAACTATCTAGGCCTCTTAGATTAATATATCTTTATCCAATAATCTCTCATTGGCTCTTATTAGATCTCATCCATAAGATAAAATAATTCAGAGACTTATTGGATATCCAATAAAAAATGGGCTCCGACGGATATCTAATATTCGAACCTCAACTCGTCGTAATGCCTACCATATATGTGTGACTCTCTAGGCTCAATATCAAGCTGGTCATGAGTCATACTTGTCTGAACTTCTTCTGGCTTAGTGAATTTTTATCTCCATAATAATTCCTATAACTCTGCAGCAAATAGCACAAAACTTATTCAACCTCTTGGAATGTTTGTCATCCAATGACGAAAGCACCACTAAATCTGGGCACCGAGTTGAACTTGTTTCAAAGGAGAAAAGATACGTCAGGCTAAAGATAATACAACACTAACACTAGCATGCCATAACAAGTGGAAATATAAGCTCATCATACGAGGATGCTTTCACATTAGTGTAAACTTTAGTACAGATAATATTATTCAGAACTAATTTGGAATTCAATATCTGATGGGTCAAGGAACAACTTCTTAGCAGCCACTAGAACATCTGATAGCTGTAGCACCAGCTAAAGAATCTAGAAGAATTTAATAGTATTATTTAAGTTTTCATTTAGGGGAGGTAGTATATCCCCTAATCTATATATCTTAGTCCATTGATAAAAAAACTCTTACAAACTTCTCTAGCGATAATCCACACAACGGATGCGATGATGATGCATCTCCTCACGTACCACGTTTTTTCCTCGCATTGGCACACCACCACACCACAGCAACAAGGAGAGATTGGTCCCTCTTGCTATCCTCTCACACTAGAGAGGGGGCAATTGGTTGGAGGAAGGGGTAGGGAGGAGATGTAGGAGGTGGTAGCAGCAGGAGTCTATCCTATGACCCTTTTAGTCCCAATTGTTATTTATAGAAAGCCTCCTTTAACTAACCCTAATGGATATTTCATTTTGAGTATTGGATCTCCATCCAATAACCCTTAGCTTATATTGGTTCCTCATCCAATAACTATCCTAAGCTCTATTTAGTCGCTCCCAAGGATCCATTGAAATAGGGGTTTATCAAATATTCCATATTCGATCCTCTATTCGTCACGTTAGTATGATTTCATCATGATCCAGGGACATCACAGTATATATTCATTATCAATATAAAGTAATAAAATGATATAATAATAATAACTAAAAAGATTATGCAACGTATCACACATGTCATCACTCACGTGATTGGCTTGCAGGACACCTATAACTAGCGATTTTAACGTTTCAATTAGTGGTGGCGGACGAGGCGTCGTTGATGATTGTTGTGAATGGGGAGGGAGATCGATTGCTGGTCATAGGTGTCCTACAAGCCAATCATGTGAGTGATAGCATGTGTGACATGACACACACTCTTTTTGCTTATTATTTATTTGATATTTTTCTCACTTTATATTGTTTATTACATGTATTATGATGTGCATAGATTTATATAATTGGAATCAGATCAAGATCATGATAATGAGACTAATTAATCTTTAAATATAGTCCCTAAATAATCTTGATCATATGTCACTCGAGAGGGACATCGAGATGACCAGATAAACTAGTGTGTTGTATACTCATCCATATGATGAAAGCGATTGGTCTCATAGTTGTTGGTGTGGGGACACTAGAGATACCGTGTAGGTGCTTATTGGAGAATGAGTTCATTGATTGATTTGCTCACGGAATGTTGGATGGTTAATGATACTTCATTGTCAGATAGTGATTCCGTCGTCCCAGTAGTATATTTGATTCATAAACTTTAGATACCAAGGATGTCCTATATGCGTACTCCACTCTTTGATACCAAACTTATAGACCTAACATAGCCAATCATCGAGAGTGGCAGCCAACCTTACGAGGGCTATTGAGTGTTGATAGAGGATTATCCGCTCTCGATGTTATGAGAGAAATATCTCATGTGTTCTTACTAAGGCAAATCCCTGGCCATGGTCATTTGGATTGTGAGAGAAAGATTTCTCCAAGAGAATCTGAGTAGAGTGAGACTTGAGTAGAAAATGTATAGGCCTGACAACACAATACCCGGTATGCTAGTTATAGGTGTCTTGCAAGCCAATCACATAAGTGATGACACGTGTGACATGACACGTACTCTTTTTTTATTATTATATTATTTGATATTTTATCACTTTATATTACTTGTTGCATGAATATATTGTGATGTTCATGGATATGTGCAATGAGAATCAGATCATGATGAGATCATGATAATGAGACAAATTTGCCTTTAAACACAAACCATAGATAATCTTAGTCATAGGTTACTCAAGGGGGATATCGAGATAACTGGAAAGACTGATGTACTATATATCCATCTATATGATGAAGGTGATTGGTCTCATAGTTACTCGTATGGTGACGCTAGGGATACAATGCAGGTGCTTATTAGAGAATGAATTCATTTATTGATCCGCTCATGGAATTCTGGATGGTTGATGATGCTTTATTGTCAGAAAGTGATTCTGTCATTCCAATGGTGTATCCGGTCCTTAAACTTGAGACACCAAGGATATCTTCTATAAGTACTTCATTTTTTGATATCATACTTATAGGCCTAGAAGTTTCAAATCTAGTATAGCCGGTCATCGGTAGTGGTAGTTAATTTTCCAAAGTTTATTGAGTATCGATAGAGGATCATTTGCTCTCAATGTTATTAGAGAAATATCTCATGTATTCTTGCTTAGACAAATTATTGGTCAGGGTCATTCAGATTGAGGGAGAAATAGTTATCCGGGAGAATTCGATTAGAGTAAGACTCGAGAAGAAACCGTATGAGCCTGATAGCACTATGCCCGATATATGATCTGTGAGATATTATATGGATGCGAGACTATAGATACATGGTAACTGAGGATAGATATGTTCAAAGGATTGGATTCCCTTATATCGTTTGGGGACTACGACGTAGTGGCCTAGTACATCCGTAGTCGATAAGTCGAGTGAATTATTATGGAGATAAAAATTCACTAAGCCAGAAGAAGTTCAGACAAGTATGACTCATGACCAGCTTGATATTGAGCCTAGAGAGTCACACATATATGGTAGGTGTTACAATGAGTATAGGTTCGGATATAAGATATCCGTTAGAGCCCCTATCTTATTGGATATCTAATTAGCCCCTGAATTATTGAATCTCATAAATAAGATCTAATAAAAGTCAATAAAATATTATTAGGTAAAGACCCACTAATCTAATAGACTTGGGTAATTGGTGTAGGGAAATATAGAGGCGATATCACATGCACAACGGGAGAACAAAAAACAAAAATTCTTAAATTTTTCAAAAATGTATCCATCATTGTGCGAAGATTGGTACGCAATAACCCACGAAACTTAAATCCACGTATAAAATAGTTATATTTTACCTAGGGAGATCGTATATCCCTAAATCCCTGCAGATCTGTAGGAGAGGATGAAGGAGGTCAAGCGCCCTCATCTCTAGCGATGATCCACACAATAGGGCTATGACAACGCTCTTCTAATCATTGCCCAAAACTCTGCACCTATTTGAGGAGGAGAAAGGGAGAGGAGAATAGAAGGTGGTAACCAAGAAAACCTCTAGCTTATGGGTCTTTGGTCCCCTCCTATTTATAGAGGTCCATTGTCTACTTAATCCTAATGGATTTTTCCATATTGGGTATTGGATCTTTATCCAACTATCTAGGCCTCTTAGATTAATATATCTTTATCCAATAATCTCTCATTGGCTCTTATTAGATCTCATCCATAAGATAAAATAATTCAGAGACTTATTGGATATCCAATAAAAAATGGGCTCCGACGGATATCTAATATTCGAACCTCAACTCGTCGTAATGCCTACCATATATGTGTGACTCTCTAGGCTCAATATTGAGCTAATCATGAGTCATACCTGTCAGAACTCCTTTTGGCTCAGTAAATTATTATCTCCGTAATAATTCACTCGACTCATCAACTACAGACGTACAAGGCCACTACGTTGTAGTCCCCAAATGATACAAGGGAATCTAATTCATTAGACTTGTCTATCCTCAGTTACCATATATCTATAGTTCCTCATCCATCTAATACTCTATAGATCGTATACCGGGCATGGTATTGTCAGGCTCATACAGTTTCTACTCGAGTCTCGCTTAAATCGGATTCTCCCAGAGAACTCTTTCTCTCTAAATCCGAATGACCCTAGCCAGAAATTTGTTTAAGCAATAATACATGAGATATTCCTCTCATGACACCAAGAGTGGATGATCCTCTATCGATATTCAATAGTACTTATAAGGTTGGTTACCACTCCCGATGACCGATTATGCTAGATCTAAAACTTCCAAGTTTATAAGTCCAATATCAAAGAGTGGAGTACTCATATAGGACATCCTTGGTGTCTCTAGTCTAAGGACCAGATACACCATTGGGATGACAGAATCATTGTCTAATAATAATGCATCATCAACCATCTAGCATTCTGTGAGCGGATTAATCAGTAAACTCATTCTCCAATGAGCACCTACACTGTAGCCCTAGTGTCCCCATACGAGTAGCCATGAGACCAATTGCCTCCATCATATGGATGAGTATACAGCATACTGATCTATCCAGTTACTTCGATGTCCCTCTCGAGTAACCTATGACTAGGATTATTTAAGGTCTATATTTAAAAGTAAATCGGTATCATTATCGTGATCTCATCACAATCCAATTTTTATTTCACAGATCCATGAACAT
>LVTN01000170.1:226482-250997 GCA_001649415.1 Musa itinerans
AGAAACCTTTCATGCTTCATCTTGCCAATGGATGCTTGATCACCCCACGACTTTCGTCCAAAATGAAATTGCTACTTGTGAAATGTGCACTGGAGAAGAATGGCTTCAGATCATAGGTTTCATATTCCTGGGCCTGCCCCAACCAAAACTCAGCTTAGAGAACATTGAATTCAACTGATCGATTGACCTAGTGGATGTTAGAGGAAAACAGGAAAGAATTTTGTTCAATATTTACCTTGTTTCTTAGCTCTTCCACCATTACCCCGATGTATGTGAAACGTGAGGTTGTCCCAGATACAATTTCTTCAAAGTGCAATGCATCCTTCACAAGTATACGCAAAAGAAGCAAGAGTAATTCATCGAAATCCTTCTTGAATGTCATGTATTTCCTATATAATTCTGCAGCAAATAGCACAAAACTTATTCAACCTCTTGGAATAAGTAACGTTGAATTTTCTTAAGCCTTGTCTAGGGGCGTTTCAATCAATGGCTCCATCGGTTCTGGGAATGAAAGGGACTTGGTGAAATCTCAAGGGTCCGTAGATGGTACCTCAGGTCAGACCTTCTTAAGCAAGGAGTGTCATGAGGTAGCACCGTCGAGACTCCCTTAGGTTGCTCATCGATTCGCTAGCATTGATGTTGGTTGGGAACTTCATCATCACGTGGCTGGTCGACATTACTGACTACAGCTTATTCAATGTAGGCCAACCTATGATGGCATTGTATATTGAGGGAATGTCGACCACCATGAACTTAGTCATAACTATCTTGAAGCATGGCTCATCTTCGAATGTGACGTGTAGGTTCATGATCCCAAGAGGAGAGATTGAGTTGCCCGTGAGCCCTATCGGTGAAGAAGTCACAGGAGTGAGGTCATTAGTTGTGAACCCAAGTTTTCGAAAGACATCAAAGTAGAGGAAATCGACAGAGCTACCTGTATCGATCATGCATAAGGCCACTAAGGTATCATCGTGATTTGGGTCAAGGTACTCTATTTCTTCCTCTTTGATTATTTCCTAGTCGCTTTTAGTCCTAGGGCACTTTCCAATAATTGCTCAAGAGTAAACCTTGCAACCCAAGGTGTTGTCTCATCCTGAAGTCAAATCGTCGATGATAACATCAATTTGGCTCTCAATTGGCCCTCAAGGCCGGGGTGATGGCTCCAACATCTTTGAATGAATCGCCTAAGGTGCCCTGGCCATATGAGCTCCTCAATCTGTTCCTTCATATCGTAATAGTCCTCTATGTCGTGGCCCTAATTGTAGTGGAAGTGACAATATTTAGATTTAGTTCTTTTCTCAAGTGGTCCTCATCGGTCAAGGGTTTCTCAACAAACCTTTTTCTCTTATCTACAAGAAAACTTCGGTTCTAGTTAGGTTCAAGGAGATTAGTTTAGGCCTCATATGAGGTAGGTCGGATCGTTTATTTCTCCTTCACTATGGCAACCTTGGGGTGAGAGCAGATTATGGTCACTTCTGCCTTAGTTTTTTGTGAGTTTTCCCATATTTGATTGAGACCATCGCATTAACGGCAATGTACTGATTGGCCCTTTGAAGTACCTTGGGTATTGTCATCGGTGTTCTTTCTACCAATGACCAGAAGAGGTGAGAGGGTTTTAGTTCCATTATACAGGATTAAATCATGAGCGTCGGGTGAACATTGTCCATGCCTCAAATCTTGCTAGTGAATCGAGTGACAAAGTTTGAGTGAGTCTCCTTCTCGCCTTGTCTTAGTCTAAGAAGCATCGTCATCGTGGGCCTCGAGTGCACATTCCCAAGGAAGTGGAGCTCAAACTCTTTTACTAGTTGAGCAAAGCAGCTAACCGAGAGTAGCCTTAGACTAGTGTAACAAGCGTACCACTCTCTTGCTAATCCTCTTAAGGTGGTCGAGAAGGTGTGGCACATCAAAGCATCCAAAGTACCATATAGCAACATTTGAGTCTAGAGGGCAGAAATGGGCTCCACTAAGTCAGTGGCATTGTTAAAGGTTTCCAATGATGAGAGGTGAAAGTTAGTCAAGATCAACTCCTCTTAGATATCTTGGATAAACGATGATCGATCCAAAGTGGAGTCGATATGCCCATCACTCCTAGATTGGTGAAAGTCTCAATGCTTCTCTTCCAAGCATCAGTCCACTTGTTGCACTTGAATCCTCAAAGAGTTATTTGTTGAATCGACTAAGTGGGTCCCAAATTCAAGGGGAGCAAAGCATTGGTGGGGTAGCCTACTTGACTTTATAGTCAAGGAGTGAAGGCTCCCTCAGCCGGTGGCTCAAATGGGTCTTAGACGCCCATTAGATTTTGGTAATTCATTGGGTGGGAGAACCTTAGTGGACGCTAAAACCAGTTGGTGCTAGACTATCGATGGTGGCTAAGGCAATGGCATCGCCCACTGGTATAATCGAGGTAGAAGTAGGGTAATGGCCTATATTATGCCAGCTAGTGCTTGTATTTGCTGGGTAAGGTTCAAAAATACCTCGGCAAGAACTAGTAGATAGCTCAATAGTATTCCCAAAGATATGGGTCTAAGGTCATTGAACGAAAGCCAGTATTGCATTGGTACCATGACATAGCGGATATATCTATGTGAGGAAATGTGTTAGGATCTTAATGACATTAAGAGAGGGGGTGAATTAGTGCAAGAACATTTTTAATCGATTTTAAAACTTGATCGATAAATCAACATGTTTTAACAACTTGATTGATTAAGTTAAAATTACAATTAAAGAGAATAAAACTAAGTCACAAGTAAAGGGCAAGTAAAGAGTGGTAAACCAATTTATAGTGATTCGATCTTCTCGACCTATATCTACTCTCAATTCCTTTTCCCCTGAGGCCATCGATTTTCACTATTGATCTTTTTAAAAACTCTATAGATAGTGTGACAAAGTTTTACTTCTTGGATAACTAAGAAACAAATGCATGACCTATAAATTAGCAAGTTACAGAGGTACTTTTCTATCTATTCTAAAACCTACAAAGTCAATATCAACATAAGCAATTAAATCAAAGTTATTAAATTTAGGATACCATAATCCTAGATATGATGTTCCTTTTAAGTATCTAAAAATTATTTTTACTACTTTGAAGTTAGATTATTTGAAATTAAACTAAAATCTTACACAAAGCCCAATACTAAATATTATATTAGGTCTAGTTATAGTGAGATATAGTAAACTACCTATCATGCCTCTATACGTTTTTTTATTAAAGCATTCTCCTTCATTGTCCATATTTAATTTAGTAAAAATTTTCATTAGCGTACTGATTGTTAGGATCATGAAGGCACTAAGAGAGAGTGGGGGAGGGGTGAATTAGTACTTTAAAAAAAAGTTTTGATTTAAAAAATTTTGATCGAAAAATACCTATCGAAAATGTGTTTAACTTAGAATGTGAGTAAGGGTATTGAGTAACTAAATCAGTTAGTAATAGTAAGAAAATTTACAAAGAGAAATACAAACCAAATTTATAGTAGTTCAGTCATCCCGACCTCCATCTACTCACAATTCTTCTTCCCTCGAGGCCATCGACTTTCATTACCAATCTTCTTTTCAATGGGCGAAGATCAACTACCCTTGTTGCAACTCTTTCTCCTTTTCACAGGCTTAGGAGAGAACCTTCACACCATTCTTTTACAAGAAAACTTCACACTTCCCTTAGAATGTCCTCTGAACTTAAGGATGAAGAGATTCAATACTTTTCAAGATAGTTTACACACTTCGAATCACAAGGTTTTCATACTTTTACCAAGCAAGCATGAGTGGGGTATTTATAGACCCCAAATGGCTTTAAAAATGAAGCAAAAAAATTTAAATCCTCAGATTTTTGGGGTACTAGTGGTATTATCGTCATACAGAGCCTAGGAACTTGGGTTCTAGTAGTATCACCGTTTGCCTGAGCAGTACTATCACCTAATAGAGTTTGGGAACCTGGGCTCTAGTGGTACCATCACTTGCTTGGGTGGTACTATCATCTGACAAAGCTTGGGAACTTGGGCTTTAGCGGTACCACCGCTTGCCTGGGCGGTACTACCACTTGATAGAGCTTGGAAACCTGGGCTCTAGCGGTACCATCGCCTACCCAAGCAGTACTACCACTTAATAGAGCTTAGGAACCTAAGCTCTAGTGGTACCACCGCCTGCCTAAGCGATACTACCACCTAATAGAGCTTGGGAACCTGGGCTCTAGCGGTACCATCGCCTGTCTGGGCGGTACTACCGTCAAGATTCCCGAAAATACTTTCCAACTCTCAAGCGATGCCACCGCTTGGGTCTGGTAGTACCACCGCCCAACCCAACCCTAAGTCACTAAATTGGCCTTCCAATAGGCCCAATTCGACCCTGGTTCAGGCCCAATGTGCTCCTAATCAAGTTGACATGGTTACACTCCAAAATCAACTCAATTAGACTCTAAACGACTTTGATCAAGACTTAACAACTCTAATTACAATCATGAAGCCTTTAATACGTTGTCTGATATGCCATATGTTCATCCGACATTTCGTCCAAACCTCCGACGCATCGTTCTTTCCTTCGGCATGTTGACCTTCTATAACTTCAGATCTTTTTTTGTGCAATACTCTATCCTTCCGGCCCGATGTCTAATCTTTGACATGATGTATCCAGTCCAATGTCTGATTCTTCTACTTCAACGATTTATCTTTCGATGGTTCAAGTCCATGATCGAAGTTTCTCCTACGTCACTTATCTCAAACACTTATTAGTCCATAAACTCATTAATTGATTTCATCAACAAAATCCGGGATTCAACACTAATAGCCTTGGCATTGTCCATGTAAAATTATTTTAATAGATCAAGAATATATTTGGTTTGACTAATAAAAATATCACCTTTTAGTTGCTTAGTTTGTAATCTTAGAATAAATGTTAACTCAGCAATCAAACTCATTTCAAATTTTGGCTCATACTCTTAATGAATGATTCACATAAAGATTTATTAGTAAAACCAAAAGTAATATCATCAACATAAATTTAAATAATAATAAAAATATTATTAAAATATTTAATAAATAATTTTATGTTCTTTTTACCTTTTAAAAAATTATTTTGAATAAGAAAGGAGCTAAACCTCTTATATCAAGTCCTATGGGCTTACTTTAACTATAAAGAGCTTTAGGTAATTCATAAACATGATTTTAAAAAAGCTCATTTTCAAATCTAAATGATTGTTGAATATAAACTTCTTTGAAAATAAAACCATTAAGAAAAATATTTTTGACATCCATTTGAAATAATTTAAAATTTATAAAATATTCATAGACAAAGAGTATCATTATGGCTTCAAGATAATCTCATAGTCTATACCTTCTTGGTTAAAACCTTTTGCCACTAATCTAGTCTTGTTTCAAATCACAATATTTTTTTTATCTTGCTTATTTCTAAAGACTCATTTAGTGTCAATTACAAGATGATCACTAAGTCTAGAAATAAGCATTCAAATTTTATTTTTTAAAATTAATTTAGTTCTTCATGCATTATTGTACAAATATTTTTTAACAAATAATAAGATTAAATATATTTTGATATATATCTAATAATTAGTTCCTTAGGAAGTGCATATATGTACTTTCATTCCTTAAGTAGGGTTTATTTGGAAGTAAATGTATCTAAGTTGCTTTAAGAAGAAGAATCCTCATTCAAATTCAATTTATCAAATTAAAAATATTTTTTCTTAGTTGTGAGATATTTATAAAAAATAACATAAATAGATTCTTCAATGATAAGGATCTATTATTGAAAACACGACAAACATTAGAGAGAAAGGAATATCCATGAAAAATACCTTCATTGGATTTTGCATCAAATTTTTCTAAAGCATCCTTGTTATTTAAAATGAAACATTTGTAACCAAAAACTTTGAAATATGAGATATTGGTCTTTTATTGTTCTACAATTCATAAGGAGTTTTAGATAGATTTGGTCTTATAAGAACTTTATTCGTGACATAGGTCATTCGTGATTAGATTTATTTTAGGTACCCCCATTTAACTTTAGGTCATTCGTGATTAGATTTACTTTTCTTACCTTTTGACTTGAAATCATTTATGGTTCCTATTGGAACTCAAACTAATTTATGATAACTATATTTCTTAAAAAAGCATGTGTGCACAAAGTGATCAAACTTTTCACAAAAGTTGTATTTAACTTTAAGAGGAATATGTAGTATAAGCCCATTTACAATTTTGTTTACAAATTTAGTTAGCTTTTGATGTGTACTATTACTTGTGAAACTAATACCTTCCTTTCTAAGTCAACATTGTTTAGCAAGAATCATATTAAGTAACTTGTTTCTAATTTTAAATTTCTCTAATGTTTATAATAGTAACATATTCTCCTTTTTAAGTGATTTTATCACATTATTACTATCAATAGACTCCTTTAACCAACGTTCTAATTTTTCATTGAAAGTAAGTCATTATTTATATTTTTTAAGACATGCAATTCTAGTGATTTGTAAACTAACTCATTTTTAAGTTCAAGGCTAGATGATTCTAAATATTTACATTTAGTACAAGATATAGAAGATATTGACATATAATTATCATACTTATTTTTCAATACATCAAATTCATTAATGAGTGAGACATGATCCTTTTTTTGCAAACTATATTTTTTACTAATCTTTTTAAGTTCATCATATAAATTATAAAATGCTTCAAGTAATTTATCATGTGATAAAGAAGTTTTGGGAGAGTCAAATATCTTATCGTTGAAAACCATTAAGGTATAATTTGCCACTTTTTTATTAATTTGCTCTTCCACTTGACTTACTTGATTCATCCCATGTTGCTTTAAGTGTTTTCTTCTTCTTTTGGATGAACGACTCCTTTTTCAATTATGGACACTCATTTTTAAAGTATTATAGCTTTTTTCACTCATAACATATGATTGTATCTTTCTTAGGTTAACTTTTATTCTTACCTTCTCGTCTTGCAAGATTTATCTTGTTTCTTTCTCATTAGCTTTTTGAATCTTTTTGTGAGAAGTATCATGTCTTCATCGTTATTAATTGAGCTTTCACTCGAATAATCTGCTTTGGATTTGAGAGCAATATCTTTTCTTTTCTTTGGAAGGTTTTCATCTTCTTCATCATGTGTTTTGCATGTCATTTTATAGGTTATTAAAAATCCTGAGTTCTGCAAGGGGAAAGTTGTTTAAGTCTCTAGCTTCTTAGATTGTTGTTACCTTTGAATCCTAACTTTTATGAAGAGACCTTAAGTTCTTACTCACCGATTCAAGATTAGTATAAGTTTTACTAAGAGCTTTTAATTCATTGACAACATCCATAAAACGAGTGTACATATCACCAATAGATTCACTTGGATTTATTTTAAATAATTCATAACTATGAACTAAAAGATTAATTTTGGATTCTTTTACTCTACTTGGCTTTCGTGAGTGACTTTAAGTGTGTATCATTTATCATATGTCGAGTCACAAATAAAAACTCGATTAAACTCATTTTTATCTAAAGCACAAAATAAAGTATTCATACCTTTAGTATTTAAAGAAAATGTTCTCTTTTCAAGATCATTCTATTCTTACATCAGTTTGAAAGATTTTTAAAATCCAAAGTTGATAACATTCCATAAATCAAAATCTATAGAAAGAAAATCCTTATTTGTGTTTTCCAATAGGTGTAATGTATTCCATTGAATATGGGAGGATGCGTGATAAAGTGTCCCTCTTGATTTCTTAAAAATATCATTTATTATCTCTTGGGTGTTAATACAAATGAGAGAGCCTTACCCTAATACTAATTGTTAGGATCTTAATGACACTAAAAGGGGGGAGGGGTGAATTAGTGCAATAATATTTTTAATTGATTTTAAAACTCGATCGATAAATCAATACATTTCAGAAACTCGATTGATTAAGTTAAAATTGTAAATAAAGAGAATAAAACTAAGTCATAAGTAAAGGGCAAGTCAAAAGAGGCAAACCGATTTATAGTGGTTCGATCTTTTCGACCTATGTCCACTCCTGATTCCTCTTCTCTCTAGGCCACTGACTTTCAATATCGATCTTCTTTCTAATGGGTGAAGATCAACTACTCTTGTTACAACTTTCTTCTTTTTCAAACTGAGATAACCTTCACACTCTCTTTTTACATAAGATCTCTCACCTCTTACAACTTAGAATTATAACCAAACTCAAGAGGAGGAGGATGTTGGGAAACTTTGGGAGCATCACATATGCAGCGAAAAGTGAAAAATAAAAACTAGTTTCCCAAATCAATCTTATCGAATCGTCGTGCGATGATCAAGAGTAAAAAACTCGAAAGCGATAAAATCGCGGAAGAGGTGTGAGACATTCTCACCTAAGAGAAATTGTATATCCCCTAATATGTAGATCTCAGTTCGTGGATGATGGAGCTCTCACAAACTCCTCTCTAGTAGTGATCCACATGATGGACGTAGCAGTTCTTTCCTCACATTTGCACACCATCATGCGATAGCAACTAAGGATAGATCAGTACCTCTTGCTGTCCTCTCACACTAGAGAGGGGGCAGTCGATTGGAGGAGATGAGGAGGGTAGCGACAATATGGGTCTAGCCTATAACCCTTTTAGTCCCAACTCCTATTTATAGATAGCCTCCTTTAACTAAGCCTAATGGATCCTTCTTATTGGGTATTGGATCTCCATTCAATTACCCTTAGCTTAATGGATATTAATGTTGGGAAACCTTGGGAGAGTATCACATGTGTAGTGAAAAACAAAAAGCAAAACTAGTTTTCCAAAAGAACGATATAGGATCTTCGTGTGACGATTGAGATCGAAAAACTCAAGAAATCGAAAACTACATAAAACATAAGATGATCTCACCTAAGGGAACTCATATATCCCTGATCTGTAGATCTCAGTCTATGGATAAAGGAGATATTGCATTCTCCACTCTAGCGGTGATCCACATGGTGGATGAAGCGACGATGCACCTCTTCTCGTGACACATTCTTTTCTTGCTTTCGTGTACCATCACCACATAGTAGGGGTAGTCCTTCTTGCTATCATCTCACACCAGGGAGGGGGTAGTTGGCTAAAGAAAAAGCAGGGAGAGAAGTAAGGGAGGTGACGACTAAGGGGTCCAACCTTATAACCCTTTTAGTCCCACATCCCTTTTATAGAGAGCTCCTTCTACTAACCATAATGAATCCTGCCCAATTAGCTATTAGATTTCTATCCAATTACCTTAGTATATTGGATACTAGATCATCATCCAATTATCCTTAACTTAATGAAAATTAGATCTCTAACTAATTATCCACTCTAAGCTCTTATTAGGTCTCATCTAATAAATCTAATAAAATAAGGGCTTATTGGATATCATATATTCAATCATCTATTTGTCACATCATCTACTATATGTGTGTGACCCTCTAGGTCTAATACCGAGCTGACACGGTGAATTATTATCCCTAGTGTCCCCATGCAAACAGCTATGAGACCAACTGTCTCCATTATATGAATGAGAGATCTATGTTTATAGGCGAATTGATCTCATTATCATGATCTTATCATAATCCAATTTCTATTGCACAGATCTAATGACATCATAATAAATTAATCATCCAATATAAAATAAATTAATCATCCAATATAAAGTAAAAAATGCTAAAATAATAATCATAATAAAAAAAACTATACAGCATGTCACACGTGCAATTACTCACATGATTGGCTTGTAGGGCACTTGTAATTACATCATATGTGTATGACGCTATAGGCCCAATACCGAACTGGCCATAAATTACACTTATCATAACACCTTCTAACTCAGTAAATTATTATCTTTATAATAATTCACTATTCATTGGTTATAGACGTACTAAGCCACTACGCCATAGTCCTTAGACGATACAGAGGGATCTAATCTATTGGACATGTATATTCTCAGTTACCGTGTATCTATAGTCCCTCATCCATTTAATATATAAGAGATCGTATACTGGGCATGGTGCTGCTGTCAAGCTCATATGAAATCCATCCAAGTCTTACTCTAATCGGATTCTCCTAGAGAACTCTCTCAATCTGAATCTCATGTTTATCGGATTCATCACAATCTGATTGACCCTGGCTAGGGATTTACTTAAATGAGAACACACGAGATATTCTTCTCATGATACCGAGAGTGGATGATCCTATATTGGCACCTAATTACCTTCATAAGATTGGATGTCATTGCCAATGACCATCTATACTAAATCTGAAACCTCTAGATCTATAAGTCTGATATCAAAGAATGGAGTACTGAAACAAAGCATCCTTAGTGTCTTAAGTCTAAGGATCAGATACACAATTGGGACTACGGAATCATTAACCATCTAGCATTTCGTAAGCAGATCATTTAGTTAACTCATTCTCCAATGAGCACTTGTACTACATCCCTAGTGTCCCCACGCAAACAGCTATGAGACTAGCTGCCTCCTTCATATGGATGAGTATATAGTACACTAGTTTATCTAGTTATCTTGATATCACTTTTGAATATCCTATGACCATGAATGTTTAAGATCTGTGTTTATAGGCAAATTGGCCTCATTATTATGATCTCATTACGATACAATTCTCATTGCACAGATCTAAGGGTATCACAATATATACATCATCCAATATAAAGTGAGAAAATATCATAATAAATATTAACCAAAAATATTGTGCAGCGTATCACACGTGATTGGCTTGCAAGGAATTTGTAACTAGTATAGGAGATACAAATTATGCTCAAAATGAGAGTTTATAATACTTTTTGCTCAAGAATATATGTTCCATCAATGAAAGTTAAGTGGGGTATTTATAGGTCCCAACAGGCTTCAAAAATAAAGCCAAAAATCTAACTCCCTAGAATTTCGAGGTACTTGTGTTACTACCACTACCTTGGGCAATAGTACTATTGTTGGAAATATCGAAAAAGCACAAATAGTGCTTTTTGGCTCACTAACATAGTACTACCGCGTGGGCCTAGCGACCACTGATTTGGCCTTCTAACAAGCCCAATTTGCTCCTAGCTCAAGCCCAATGACTTTTTGATAAGTTGGCATGGTTTCTACCCAATACCAACTCAAATTGACCCATAATGATCTCGATCAAGACTTTAATAAATCAACCATGCATACAGCACATTAACGAAGCTTTCAACATGTTATATGCTATTCTGGCATGTCATCCATTCGTCTGATACTTCGTCCGAACCTTTGGCACATCGTCCTTTCCTTCGACATATCACTCATTCCATCAGCATATTGATTTTTTCATGACATCTAATCTTCTGATGTATTATCTAATTCTTCTAGCACAATGTTAGAACCTATAGCACAAAGTTCGATCACCGACATATCTACCAATCTTTTGGCTCGATATCCAATTTTCGATACGATAATTGTTTTCACATCTGACTCTCAGCTCGATAGTTGCCCCATTAATGATTTAAATCCGTAATCAAAGTATTTCATGTATCACTTATCTCAAAAATATATTTAGTTTAATTAACTTTTCAATTAGTTTTATCATCAAAATTCAAGATTCAACAAAAGGGTGGTTATTGTCTTTTCTAAGTGAAAGTATCATGGGTCTGAGGCAGAGCCCCACCCGAGTGTTCATGAATAGGGTTGGCCTGCGGACACTCTTACGAATCGGGCCCTCCTTTTAGTACCAAATTATTAAAGAAAAATATCATTGACGTCTATGTCAGCACGACATAGCCTTAATCCGCATACGAGGAGTTGTCCATAATAGATCATGGTTTCTCTAGACTTGTTACTTACATAAAGACTGAGGTCAAGGGTTAACTTCCTGAACCGATCCCTCCGACACTTAAGTTGGTACTAAAATCCACCTCTAATATGGGGTTAAGAGTGTGTTTTTATGCTGACCTTGAAGAGAAGAAATATCTCATAAAAATTTTATAGGGGAGATGATTTATAATCAATTTGAGCTGCCCTTGGACTTTAGAAAATATTTCTACAAATATTTTATAAGGGAGGTAATTTGTAAATAACTCAAACTGCCCCCTAGATTTTTAAAAATATTTCTGTGAATATTTTGTGAGAAAAACATATTGATAACTAACCTAAGTTATCTTTTGGACTCCGATTCATATGCACAAGAGCACAAGAGTGTCTTGAGTTATCTGGGTCTTTATCGTATTATGGGCCTTTAGCGTTAATGTAACAAGTGATGGTTGATTATATATTTTTTATCAATAATAAACAATAATAAGATGAAAAATAAATAAACGATAATTCCTTTGGAAGAACAACGCTGGAAAAACGTTCAATGGGTACTGTAAATTGGGTAAAAGTAGCACCGATTAAATTCAAAATAGAAAATGAAAATATTAAAGTGGAGTAAGATGGTAATTCTTCCGGAAAGGAACCTGCCAAAAAAGAGACATTTATAGCAGCTATAAAATCTTATTTTATCAAATCGGATAAAATAGAAAATATGTTAAGTCATGCTTTTATCCAATCCAATTCATGTGTTTGGATCACCGATACAAAACAAAAAGTCTGCCCCTTATACTCTTTCGGTTTTCCCACTTTATGTTATAACGTACTTTGGCTCGGTCTCAAAGTGGAAATCAAATATTGTCTTCGGTTCATGAATGATCATGCATCCTCGACCTCTACGTCTTCGGTTCGGAGTCGTCGTCCCGATTCCATCGCTCTTCCAAATGTATTCGTGTCGTATATAATGAAAAGAAGAACCGCCGCTGGCGGAGGTAGAAACCACCATGCACAGCCCCGATTGGACGTCGCTCCCACCGGATCTCCTCGCAATGATCAGCGAAGAGTTTCCCATCCCACATCGTGCTCGCATCCGTGCCACATGCAAGGATTGGCATTCTGCGATGGTTCCCGTGATCAGCCCGTCCCCGTGGCTTTTCGTACCCGACGAGGACGGTGAGCATCACAATTCCACCTTTTTTTCTCTCCCCGACAACTGCTCCTTCACCCACCCCCCTCTCCCCGAGCTCTGCGGTATGACGTGTTTCGGCTCCCACGCCGGTTGGTTTGTGATTGCCGATAGGAAGCGAAAGGTCAGCCTCCTAAATCCGCTTACGGGGAATCATATCAGCCTCCCTTCCCACGTCGCCCGATGGATCGTCGACCGAGTTGACCACCAAGAAATCAATCCTAAGCGCATAGGAAAGATGGTCTTCTCTGAAAACCCTACTGTCCATAACTATGTTGCCGTGGCTATCTATAGATTTACAGATTGGGAGCTCACCTACACGAAGTCGGGCGATGACAAGTGGAATCTTCTTGAAACGGCATTTACGGACATCGATCCTTTCTACCAGGACATCGTGCATCATGATGGCAAATTCTACTGTGCAACGCACGAAGGTGCAGTCATAGCTTTTGACCTGAGTGGAGTTAGCCCCACTGTGACGATGGTTGCCCAGAGATCAGCACTTGCTGGTATCATCCCCGTGCGTACTTACTATATATACTTAGCATGGTCGAGCACAGGGGAGCTGTTCCTGGTTTTGAAGCTTGCAACCCACATGCTATTTCCATATGATCTGCAAAATTTAGAGGATGTCATCGTTCTCAGGTTGCAATATTCCGAGGACCAGCCTTGTTGGGATGTTGTGAAGGACTTGGGGAATATGTCTCTATTGGTGGGCAACAGCAATTCTATTTCGATTTCTACCGAGGATTTACGAGGAATGCAAGGAAATTGTATCTATCTTACGGAGTTCTACTCGAAGACGTATTCTGAAGGGATGCTAGTTTTTCGTAAAGCTAGAATATTTGATATGAAAAAGGGAAGGTGGGACTGCTTATATTCATCGACAAATTTTCTGCCAAACACCACGAAAGTTCCCGTGTTCTTCCAGCCACCCTTCTGGTTCACACCCTCACTGCTGTAAATGATGAAAACAAGAAGCTATCTTTTTGCAATTGATTTTTAGTTCATGAGCAGTGGATGCCTTTTGCTCTTCTGCACTTGTAAATGCCTTTTGCATTTACAAATAGTTTGAACTATTTTTACCAGAATCAAGAAGCATGTCATAAGGGCCATTGGGTCATTTGTCTAGAGATTACAATTCAAACATGAAAGAAAAAAAACAAGTTGGATTAAATATCCTTCTGCAAGCAGTTTTGGTCAGAGATCTTAGTAATAAACATAGCCCGAGTTTAGTAGCCATGAGCACGCACAGGTGTCGAACATGGTGACGTATAACCTGCTCATGTAGCTTTCAAGCACTACTAACAGTGGCCTGGAAGTAGCACTTAGAAGAAGCCATCCCGGAGGTTGCTCTTGAAATTTCCAGTAAAAGAAGTTGCATGCTGCACTCGACTAGATACAAAAGAAACCTTTCATGCTTCATCTTGCCAATGGATGCTTGATCACCCCTCGACTTTCGTCCAAAATGAAATTGCTACTTGTGAAATGTGCACTGGAGAAGAATGGCTTCAGATCATAGATTTCGTATTCCTGGGCCTGCCCCAACCAAAATTCAGCTTAGAGAACATTGAATTCCAACTGATCAATTGACCTAGTGGATGTTAGAGGAAAACAGGAAAGAATTTTGTTCAATATTTACCTTGTTTCTTAGCTCTTCCACCTTCACCTCGATGTGTGTGAGACGTGCCGTTGTCCCAGATACAATTTCTTCAAAGTGCAATGCATCCTTCACAAGTATACGCAGAAGATGCAAGAGCAATTCATTGAAATCCTTCTTGAATGTCATGTATTTCCTATAACTCTGCAGCAAATAGCACAAAACTTATTCAACCTCTTGGAATGTTAGTCGTCCAATGAAGAAAGCACCACTAAATTTAGGCACCGAGTTGAACTTGTTTCAAAGGAGAAAAGATACGACATGCTAAAGATAATACAACACTAACACTAGTATGCCAAAACAAGTGGAAATATGAGGTCATCATATGACGATGCATTCACATAAGTGGAAACTTTAGTACAGATAATATTATTCAGAACTAATTTGGAATTCAATCACTGATGTAGTCAAGGAACAACTTTTGGAGCTGCTAGAACATCTGATAACTGTAGCACGAGCTAAAGAATCTAGAAGAAATTGGTAGTACTATTTAAGTTTTCACCTGGAAGCGGGGAAAGGTAACAATTTCAGTTATACCTTTTGTAAAGCCTTTTGCACACCAAATTTCTGGCTGGAGATAAAAGAATCAAGCAGGACGCGTATTGCCATGTCCTCATCTTCTTGGCAAACATAGTTACGCAAGTGCATTCTCGCATGTGCTTCTGACATTCGAATCATCGACTCAATGTGCCTCACTGCTATTCGAATTCCTTGACCATGCTGCAGCACTCATGAAAAGGCGCATCAAATATGAACATATTACACTTAACAGAATGTAGCACTTGTATAATAGCATATAAATTACTAGGTTGCCCAGAGTCTTACAGATGATTCTCGACGTATGTCAGCATAGACATGTTTGAATTTGTCTAAATCAGCATCATGCAACTTAGGGAAGACATTCAGTTTAGCATATGTTATGTACTTCTTGAGCATGTCTTGAGAAAGAATCTGGTTGTGAAGCATTTTGTCATATTGAATTCCAAAAGTTCCAGATTACAAAATGGAATAGGAAATGATACCTCCGGGTCAACTGGTCTGGAAGAGGCAAGTTCATCTTGAGAATTGCTTGCAGGCTGATCTTCAAGAGTAGCACCCTTTGGCTGTGATTTGGCATGGCTGTCCACGACAAATCTTGCAAGCATCTCATCAGTGACAGGATCAACAATATCCTACAGCCATATTTCCTTTTAGCCAGTGCTAGCAACTTGACTTAACCAATAATCTTACTTAAGTATAAAATTGGAGATGGAATAGTGACCTTAACAACGCAAAGGATATCAAATCGTGATATGATAGGATCAGTCAGCTCTACATTTTGGATAAGAGTCTTCGATGAGTCATATCTGAACATGCAAATCTGTTAGCACTCAGCTAAAAATATACAAGTCATATCCCATGATGAGTCACTATTACCTTCCTCCTACTGGATTTGCTGCAGCGATGATGCTGCACCTGGCCTGGAGTGACGTAACAATTCCAGCCTTTGATATACTAATGCTCTGTTGTTCCATGGCCTCATGGATACTCACTCTGAAATTCAGTTGTTTCCAGATCAACAAAGAAAACAAGAAGATCAAGAATATGTGACTGAATCCAAGCAAAAGAAAATTATTAACCTGTCCTGATCATTCATTTTGTCAAACTCATCTATTAAGCAAACTCCTCTATCAGCCAGGACAAGAGCACCTCCTTCAAGGGTCCATACCCTTGTTACTGGGTCTTTGTGAACTGCTGCAGTAAGTCCAACTGCAGAAGCTCCTTTACCTGTTGTGTAAACAGCTCTATGGCCTGTCTTTTCAACATACCTATACAATATATCTTTAAGTATTGATATAAGCATAGCAACGAAAGTCAGGTAGGCGAGTTTCAAGGAAAAGTCTTACTTAAGGAATTGGGATTTTGCAGTTCCTGGATCACCCAGTAGGAGTACATTTATATCACCCCTTAACCGATGTTTTCCTTGGACAATCTTTTCTTGTCCTCCAAACATCGCAAGTGCAATAGCCATCTTAATATCTTCATGACCATAAATCGATGGTGCAATAGATTTGACGATCTGCAAATTCGGTTGTAGTTGTTAAAAGAAAATGTATTGTGAGGACAGAAAACACAAACACAGAACTGTCTAACAAACCCTTTCTCCAATCCTTGGATCCTTGGCCAGCTTCTCAATCTCTGCTTTGTCCTCATCTGTAAGTTTGTAGGCAGAGAAAAGGTCTTGCTTTTTGGTAACATAGTTTGCTTCAACCACGGTGGCAAATACAGGAAACCCATTCTTAGTATTCAAAGATAAGTCAAAATTGTTTGTATATATGCCTGTAACCTCCTGAAACAATAATATGCGATAATAAGCAGTTAATCATTGGTTTCATAGTTAAAGGTCAAACAATATAATAAAGCAAATAAAAATTACAATTTCTTCTCCAGGACGAGCACAGTCAATCAAATCATTTAAAAGTATCACTTCCTTGCATCTTGGAAGTCTACCAGCAGGCACAATTCCAGGACTTTCCTGAAGGGTAAGTTTCTGATAATTCCTGTATATTGTCTGTAATGAAGAATAGTTAGTCAACTAACATGAGGCTTCAAGCCTTCAAATTATCAAATTATGATGCAAGAACTTGCCAACTCATTAGACTAACTAGTATCGAAAGGTTTAACATGATTACTGTTTGCAGAGATACCAAAAGAAAATTCAAATAGGAATTACCTGTTCAACATTGATAGTGAATGGTCCTTTTGATTGGCATTCAGGACATGAGCCCACTTTAACTTCTGAATATGAGTTCTGAAAGAAAGGGCCAAGAATAGCCCCGCATTTGTTGCAATCATATTTTACCTGTTGTAACTGAGGAAAAACTCCAGATCGCCGAGTAACAACACCTCCTATACGAATCATTGTGTTCAGATGAATCTGCCTGGTGTGTACCAAATTGCATATGCATCAAAAGCATAGAACCTCAAGTGAATAAAAAACAATAGACTCGATTGCTATTCCACAATGAATTCAAAACCTACCTAATGTTACGTATCTGATCATACACTGGCAGATTAGTTATACGGACAAAAATTTTCTGATGAATGTTTTTGTAGTTCTTGTGCATATCAAAGACAACATTCTTGGCAACTTCTTCCATAACTTCAAGCACTGACTGTGGTGCATCAGCCAACCATATAGCAATATTTGCCTCAGTGTAGATGAATTGCTTGTAGTCTATCTCCAGACTGCACTTGTTAGCTGCAAAAAAAATATGAGAATACATACAACTAGGAAATATTATTTTAAAGAGGCATGATAACCTAACAACTGAATGTACTGGAAAGCTAGATTATTAGCAATAGATTAAGAAATTACCTAAAACCATCTCATTAATCAGGCGAACATATTCAATGTCTCCATGTTCATTCTTAGGATTCACATAAGTAAGAAGAAAATCTTTAAATTTCTTTGCGATAAACCGACGAACTTCATCTCTTGTGACCCATTCCCTTAGAGTTCCTTGGACATGACACATAATATCATCTTCACCATCATACTCATCCTATCACAGGCAATGCATTCAGTCATTGCAGAACAAAGGTAACTTGTAGATAGCATGAATGTCTTTAAACTAAAGGTAAATTAACATAGAAGGACATCATAGTACCTCATATTGGTCATCATCCGTTTGATCAGTGACTGGCACATCGTCTCTTGAGTGTCCTCGTTGGAACCTTCCTGGTGAGCTTTGTGTTGAACCCTCAGTGTCATCTTCACTTCGTCCACCAGCTGGTGGCCTAAAATCAGCCCTGAATCTTTTTGGACGTCTAAAGTTGATATCATCATCCATGTCTGCAACAGAAACATGATGTTTTAAAACCTGGGCTCATTTCTACCAATTCAGATGATGCATCTGACTACATAGGTGCAAGATAAAATAACGGAAAACCAATAGAAACACGCTTTATTATAGTCTTAAAAAAAAATCCAATGCATGTGGGCAACAGCTTCCATGTGCTCCAGCCAAAGCATATAACAATAGCTTAAAACAAAGTGGATACTATAAATAAATAAATTTGCATTTCTATAGATTAGTTTGCAAATGTCCAAGACTGCAAAGTTGATGAATCGTGACAAATGGTTATCATCATGGACATCATGTAAAAAGCCTTTTATCTTACGGGAATTATCTGTTCAATCAAATGAGACCAGATTCAAATAATCTGTCTTTTGGCAACCAAGACATTGGCAGAATCCTCCTCGATCTGATGACAGTAGACAATGCAGGTATTCTCAGGAATCAAAAGTTTGCATCATAATACTTGCAAGCGAAGGTGAGTCACAGGACAATCAAAATATGTATGGAAATTTTAATTTAGGCAAGCCTACTTTTGGAAGAAATTTAGGCTGAAGCATTTCTGGTAGATCTATGGTAAGTAAACATGAAATAATTGTATGATGTAGTCCATGTTTGAGATTTGCCAATTTTATGATGTGATACACATGTATGCAAGATTTAGCTTTTGCATCATCACGCATCACTGAAGCAACACTTTAGAAGTCCAAGACGAGAACAGAATCAGGAGGTATAATTTGACCTGCTAGTAAGTACACTAGCAGATATCTAAGGATGGAAATAATTGGAACAGAGGAATTCTCATGTTAAGATGCACGACCAAAAAGGGCTGATTTGCTGAAGGCATTCAAATCAGAAGATTTACATGATAGATATCTAATAACTGTTCTCGGATTCTTTAGTTGCTCTTCACTAGCATGTCATGCAAATAAGCTCAATCACCTAATACAGTGAATTATAACAAGACATAACAAAGATGCAATCACCAAAATCATAGATAATATAGCTATTTTGATGATATTTACCCCTCGCTACAAAAACCCACTGTCAAAGTCCACCAAAAGCAATATAGGATGTCATGAAGTTTATGCTGTTCAGAATTAGCATTTCCATCTGAAGTTAATGAACACCTATTGACATCATCAGTTCCATTTGCAAATCCTCTCTGAAAAGTGTCTCTAAACATACCACTCAGTGGCTGATTCCCATCACGTAAGCAGTCATTGGCTGACCACTCCAATGTTGGAAATTAACTTAAATTTAAAATAGTATTATAAAGTGTATTGAATTAGAAAAAGACAAATAATTCATCATCGAATTTTTCTTGACACCATGGAGAAAGTTGTGAAGGTATGCCCACCAAATGTGCATTGGTCCAAAAGATCGGTACCTTGATCGTAAAGCATCTGGGGCAATTTCCGGTCAAGGATGCCACCATTGCGGCCATCCCTCACATCAAGTTCCACCTCTGCCGCCCTTCTGTCGGCCATGATTTGGTCCAGATCCCTCTCATCCTCCATGGAGTCGTCCATCCCCACCGTCTCGTACCGGTCTTGATCATCCATCCGGCGGTAATCTCTGTTCCCCACCAACCCCATCAGCACTAGCATCGTCAAGGAGAAAACGAACATCAAAAGTTACACAAAGATTATCTGCGATGCTCACTCCATGTAGTTGTCATTGTACAGATCCTCGCCTTCCTCGTCCTCCTTGTTACCATCGCCGTCGCCACCGTCGTCGTCCACAAAGACATGAGGGTCGATGGCGGCCTCGTCATCGTCAGAGTAGGAATCGGTTGTGCGGCTCGTGTTATGAGGCAGCCGATCAGTGCTGAACCCCGCCGAGGCCGGCGATCCGGGAGTCGACGGTGGGTTATCCGAATTATCCTACGGGAAAGAAGATGCGAATTGAAAAGAAAAGAAGAGGATGACGAGACCTAATCGCCACAGAAACTTGAACGGTTCGAAGGACTCACCATAGGATCTGAACGCGCCTTCTCCTTCTCCTTCTTCTGGAGCAATTAGGAGGGATCCCAACTAGGGCTTGCGGTGGGTGGAGAAGGGGAACACGAAGAAAAGAGAGAGTTTTGGCGGGAACTTCTTAGAGCTTCCCGCGCTGAGACGTGGGGTCGCTGCTTAAACCCAACCCATGACGCGAAATCTCACATCGTTTTACACCCACATGATTTGTCAGTGGCTCGTGGGACCCTTTCATAATGCCAGTTACCGTGTGGGTAGTAAGTTGAGGATGTAGTTGTTGGTCCTTTATATAATATTATAAGAATCGACCAACCCTCCATCACTCCTTCGGATATGTGATGCTAAATAATTTGATTATGTTTTTTCCATGTTATAAGATTTTATTTAATATAAAGATTAGTGTTGGTTAAATTTGATTATTTTTTTATAAATTAAATTTCCCTTAATTATATTTACTATCTCAATGAAAATTAAGTACCGTAAAGCTATTTTTTGATCCTTGCTGAAAAATGAAAGCAAACACAATTATTAGTTAGACAAATTTATAATCCTCAACTTAGAAAAATTTATTGAAGAAAAGGTAAAGGAAGTGAAAAAAAAAATGTAAGTAGAACATGTAAAAAATACATGTCAATTGCACAAATACTCCACACTATTAGTTAAAAATTATATATAATTAATACATATAAAGTGTGAAATACAACAAATAAATGTCATGTTAAATACTTCCTCCGCGACCCTCCACCTCTTATATTTTTTCTTATCTATGACCTCTCCTCGAATTAGGTAGACTATAAGAAAGTGATTCAAAACAATTTCTTTGATGGAACTTATTTATAAAGCTTAAAATAAATTAGTCAAGATGGAATTTTAAGCTTGTATATAAAATATAACAATCAACCAAAGAATAAGTACAGGGAAATAGATGGTAAAAGTCAAAATAATAGAAGTCAAGTCATAATTTTGAGCTATCATGACTCTTAACATATTGGTGAAAAGAGTCATGTTATTGAGTTATGAGATACGATATTAAATAAGATATGAGGAATAGATAATTATTTTCGACACTTTGGTCATTCTATCAATCTGATGCATTAGTCGAGTGGATCATGTAGTCTCACAATGAATGGTCATCTAGACTCACATTTCTAAGTACCACTCAATCGATCACCAAATCAATCGACTTTTTGGTAATTGAAATATCATGTCACAAGAACAAAAAATATTTTTATATTTATATTTTTTTAGAGCTTTAAATTAAAATAACGTATTTGTATTAAGATCGATAAGTATTTTTAAATTTTTTAATTATATTCAAATTAGTAGGAGAATTTTAATTAAATTAAAATTTATTAGTGAATTAAAATTTAATCTTATAAGTAAATCTTGAGTCTTAATATTTTGATGAGAGAAATAAGATACTTTGGATGGTCGGAAAGGTAATCTACAGGGTTTCTAAAGAGAGTTGAGAGAAAATTTTAAGGTGTAGCTAGAAGATGTTAAACTACATTATATCTTACATTGGCCTTTTGGTATGTTTGTGATTTATTGATCTCTAGTAAATTTCTCATTTGGTTTTTAATTTTTCTCCTCCCAACAAAGTGGTATTATAGCCAAAAGATCCAAAGGTTCAATAATGATATCATTGATTGTTTCTAGTGGTTTTACTGTAGATAAATTTAACAAATAATAATAATTTCACCTAAGGAGAGTAAAAGATATTATTATTCAATAAGTCCAAGCAAGAATATTGAAGAGATGAGCTAAAAAAGATGAGTGATGAAGATTGGGAGGAGCTTGAGGCAAAATATGAGTCTATTTGTCATTATATTATCGATAATATTATCAAAAATATTATTGATGATGGCTTTACTGTGATTGTCTGAGATAAGTAAAAAAGTTTTATATTGTAAAAAGCTTAACTAATAAGTTATATATATGTAGTGAAAGTTATATAGATTGATGATGGAGGAACACAGAGAAGTGTTTAAGCATCTAAAATAGATTGAAAGGAATCACAAAAGTTGATATAAAGATTGTTAAAGAAAATAAAGTATTGTTGCTTTGTACGTCACTCGTCAACCCTTATGACACCTTTGTAAAGATAATTGTATGTGGGAATAATATAGTAACTCTTGAATAAGTTAAAGAAGTTTTAGTATACCTTCAAGGAAAAAGAAAAAATCTTCAAATATGTATAGTGAAATATTAGCTACTTAAGATGGAGGTCGACAAAGATGATTTTTTAGTAATGATGGATCTCAGCATGATAAGTCGAGATCAAGAGTCATGTCTTTAGGTGATGTTCAATGTTATATATGAAAAAAGCACATATATATATATATCTAGCAAAATTATTTAAGAAAAATAATAATAATAATAGATGACAATATATATTTTCAATATATATTTTGATGATGATGGATAATGATGACAATATATATTTTCAATACATCTATTGTAATGGATGATGATGGAGATATCCTCGCAACCTCCTAAGATAACAATATATATTTTCAAAATAATTAATTTTTAAAATTTATTTATTTATATTACTTATGTTTATATTTAATATATTATTTTGATTTACTGAATGATGAGATGACTAGTAAATTGAATTTGGATGATGATTCAATTATAGAAACCTATAAAGTGAAAATCAAAATGATTGATGTAGTTGTGCATATTTTAGAGGATATGACTTGTATTTTATTGAATGTTTTAGATTTCTAGGATTATGGCTTAAGATTAAAAGTTACTTAGGATTGCATCAACCTAATGAAAAAAAGATTATATCAAAGGTTGTATCATTTAAAAGAAAATTCAATAAAGACCTCAAAGAACTGCGAACATATTACACATGTAAAAGATGGTAGGTATTTATAGCAATGAGCTTCATTGGCGTATGAAAAATAAAAGGAAATATTCATTATTTGTAATATACATATGATTATTAGAAAAAAATTACTACTAGTGATAATTTGGTGAGATGGAAGTCTCTTTGCATAATTAAGTAGTGTCATTAGTTTGGTTTCAATTATGACTATGTATAATGCATTGGCAGGTTTATTAGAATGCATAAACTAATTCGATTTATATAGCTATAATGAATTATTAAAACCAATTGTTCAATTTTTAGAAGAGGTACAAAGTGGAAAAACACCCACGAAGGTGAAGATTTTTATGGTTGGTAAGTATTTTTAAGAGTTTTAATCATATTCAAATTAGTTAAGAGGGTTCTAATTAAATTAATATTTATTAATAAATTAAGATTTCTTCTTATAAATAAATATTAAGTTTCAAAGCTTCGACGAGAGAAAGAGACGAGACATTTTGAATACTCTTGAGGGTAATTTATAGGATTTCTCGAGATAATTAATAGAAAAATTCTTCTGATTTATGTGAGATTGTGCACACGGGGAATCATATTTGAATGATATTAACTTAAATGACTTATAATTGATTTTATATATTGAAACATTTTATTTTCTTTATGGGTTTAGATAAGAGTTATCCCAGCACATTACATATTACGTTGGCTTTGTATTATTATTTTTTTGATCTTTGATGGATTTCTCTTTTAATTTTTGATATTTTTTCTCTCCCTCCCAAACAGTTTGCCCTTCCTTCTAATCAAAATATATTATACTTCCTTCTAATCAAAATATATTATATATGTATATACAGTTGAATCTCGAATTTTGATGATGAAATTAATTGACTGTGTTTAGATGTTTAACTGTATTTTGAGTGATGCAGGTCTACTCGATCACGATTAGACAATTGACGCAGGAGAAATTGACGTTGCGCCGGAGGAGATCACGTCAGGATATTGGATGGCAGAAGGCTTCGGACGTCGGGCATCGGGCCAAGGAGAGCGGAATTGTGCCAAGGATATCGGGGTTGCAGAGGTCAACCGCCGATTGGGCAACAAGCCGCACGAAAAGATGATGCGGTGAAGAATTGGATGAAGCACCAATCAATGATGTGCCGGGCAACAGAATGTCAATTCGCGTTGTAATAATTATCTAGATCAGAGTAGAGTTTTGGTTTGTGTGTGTAGGATTAACTACGATAACAATGAAGACATAAAGCGAAACAAAGTG
>LVTN01000170.1:251712-325785 GCA_001649415.1 Musa itinerans
TGTAAGAGAGTTAACGACTTGTAAAAGGTTGTAAGAGGGGTATTTGTCCTTCCCCTTCAAAGTAATTTGTTAGTGGAAGTTGGGAGCCTCATGAGGAAGGCTTCGCAAGTGGATGTAGGTCATTTGATCGAACCACTTTAAAATCGATTTGCGTTTATGTTTATGCATTTATCTTTCTACAAACATTTACTTTGCTAAGTTCACTGCCCTCATCTTATTACGTACGCTTTCAACGCAATCGAAACGGTTTCAAACGAAACGTTGCTTTTATCGTACGAAGTTTCCGAAAGTGTTTAAATCGTCGAAAGTTTATCGTTCTTTACCGCTGCACTAATTCACCCCCCCCTCTTAGTGCCACTCCGGTCCTAACATATATGTAATTGAGTTCTAATATGTGGATAACCGAATGATACACATTATGTCTTTTTGGAATCCTCATCATCCAAACACGTTAGTCAAGTAGTTATGACTTTGACTCAACTACTTATTCAAATGAACATGCCAACTAAGTGTTCTTTATGTTAAAACAAGCTCTTGCACTATAACCACAAACTATTTTGCATGATCATCTGGCAAGCTAATTTCTACTTTGATTTAATAGTTATCCTAATTTACTAAAAAAAGCTAAAGATATTATACCTTTCTATTTTCAAATTTATACTAACTTAAACATTAAAGAAGATCTAGATTGGATATAAATCCCCATTGCATCATATAACTAAAATTTGAGTTAACATATAGCTCTTAATATTAACTTAAAAATATATAAAAACTAAAAAATCAAAAATATCCTTTCAAGATAAAATCTATTAAGACTTTGCTGTTTTACCAAACCTTGACATGATCTCATACAATAAATATAAAAAAGGGCTCAACTTACACATTTTCCTATTAAGAAAAGCATATTAATATTTAACTATTTTACCTTAAAAAAATTTAATAGTGTATTTCTATCAAATGACACCCACCAATTAGTTTGTACAAGGATATCAATTTTTGATAATTTGATGAAAATGCTTTCTATTGTCTATTGATGTTTTCGATCATCATTGTCGATCCCGACATCACTTCTATCATCATTACCCCCTACTCCCAACATGACCTCCTCTCTTCCTCCTATCGTCTCTTTCCCCTTCTTCCTTTCTTTTTTCTGTCCTCGCAAGTCTCCCTTTCTCCCACCACATCCATTTATTGATAGTTATTTTAATTGTTAGACTTGTAATTACACAATCACAAGATTTAAGTAATAAGATCATATCCATTCCACAAACGCTGCTGATTTCATCAATTATTATAGTTAATGACATCATGTGTTTAATATCTAGTCATCACTAGGATAGTACTGCTTCGCATGCAAAGAACAATACAAGTAGTTTAAAGCTTTAAAATTTCGCAAAACAGTTTTTACCGGAAACAAGAAACATGTCATAAAGGCCATTAGGTCATTGTCTAGAGATTGCATTTCAAACTTAAAGAAAAAAAACAAGCAAGTGGAATTAATTATCCTTCTGCAAGCAGTTTTGGCCAGAAATCTTAGTAATAAATAGCCCGAGTTTAGTAGCCATGAGTATGCACAGCTGTCGGACATGGTGCTGTATGATCTGCCCATGCAGCTTTCAAGCACTACTAGCAGTGGTCTGGAAGCTGCAGTGAGAAGAAACCATCCAGTAGGTTGCTCTTGAAATTTCCAGGAGAAGAAGTTGCATGCTACACTCAACTACATACCAAAGACTTTCATGCTTCATCTTGCCAATGGATGCCTGATCACCCCACGAGTTTCGTCCAAAATGAAATTGCTACTTGTGAAATGTGAACCGGAGAAGAATGGCTTCAAATCATAGATTTCAAATTCCCTGGCCTGCCGCAACCAAAACTCAGCTTAGAGAACATTGAATTCAATTGATCAATCCACCTAGTGGGTGTTAGAGGAACACCGGAAAGAATTTTGTTCAATATTTACCTTGTTTCTTAGCTCGTCCACCTTCACCTCGATGTGTGTGAGATGAGCGGTTGTCCCTGATACAATTTCTTCAAACTGCAGTGCATCCTTCACAAGAACACACAGAAGATGCAAAAGTAATGCATTGAAATCCTTCTTGAATGTCATGTACTTCCTGAAACTCTGCAGCAAATGGCACAAAACTTACTCAACCTCTCTCTTCGAATGTTATTCGTCCATTGAAGAAAGCACCACTAAATTCAGGCACCAAGTTGAACTTGTTTCGAAGGAGAGAAGACATTACATGCTAAAAGTAATACAATACTAACACTTTAGTTAGTACAGATAATATTATTAGGAACAACTTTTTTGCAGCTACTAGAACATCTGATAACTGTACCACCAGCTAAAAGAATCTGGAAGTTCCCACCCACCCACAACAAAAAAAAGAAAAGGGAAGAAAAGCCAAAAGTTTGCTTGGTTGGTGCTCGAATATATTTTCTATAATAGTAGGATGTTAAAAAGTATATAGATGTTTTGTTCAACAATATCTAAGAGAATAAAAATCTAAATAACCTCTGGGGTTCTCCAGCCTTGAAAAACTTATTAAGAACAAGGAAAAAAACCAAATGATATACACAAGCTAGTAAGAATATAGTCATGCAAACAAAAGAACAACCAAAGGAAAAGCCTAAGCAATGTGTTTTTCCCTTGCATAATAGAAGTAACCATAATTCATTCCAATCCAAAATAAACCTTAAAAGTAGGAGCTAGGACATTGTTAAACACAAGATATTGTGGACCGGCATACATGAAGCAGAAAAGGATTTGTCAGAAGTCCAAATTCAGAAGAACTATATTTAGAGGTCAGCCACTTCCATTTAATACTGCAGGCACAAGTGCAGGCTCAGTGTCATGGACAAAGCACTGCAGGTACACATTTGGTAGTACTATTTAGGTTTTCACCTAGAAGCTGAGAAAGTTGAGAATTTTTGTCATACCTTTTGTAAAGCATTTTGCACACCAAATTTCTGGCTGGAGATAAAAGAATCAAGCAGGACGCGTATTGCCATGTCCTCATCTTCTTGGGAAACATAGTTCCGAAAATGCATTCTCGCATGTGCTTCTGACATTCGAATCATAGACTCAATGTGCCTCACTGCTATTCGAATTCCTTGACCATGCTGCAGCACTCATGAAAAGACTCATCAAATATGAACATATTACACTATATGGAATGTAGCACTTGTAGAGTACAATTAAATTACTAGGTTGCCCAGAAGTCTTACAGATGATTCTCGACGTATTTCAGGATAGACATGTCTGGATTTGTCAAAATCAGAATCACGTATTTTAGGGAAGACATTGAGTTTAGCATATGTTATGTACTTCTTGAGCATGTCTTGAGAAAGAATCTGATTGTGAAGCATTTTCTCAGACGATATTGAATTCTGAAAGTTCCAGATTACAAAAAGGAATAAGAAATGATACCTCCGGGTCAACTGGTCTGGAAGAGGCAAGTTCGTCTTGAGAATTGCTTGCAGGCTGTGATTTGGCATGGCTGTCCACGACAAATCTTGCAAGCATTTCATCAGTGACAGGATCAACAATATCCTACAGCCATATTTCCTTTTAGCCAAAGCTAGCAACATGGCTTAACCAATGATCTTACTTGAGTATAAAATTGGAGATGGAATAGTGACCTTAACAACGCAAAGGATATCAAATCGTGATATGATAGCATCAGTCAGCTCTACATTTTGGATAAGAGTCTTCGATGAGTCATATCTGAACATGCAAATCTGTTAGCACTCAGCTAAAAATATATAAGTCATATCCCATGATGAGTCACTATTACCTTCCTCCTATTGGATTTGCTGCAGCGATGACGCTGCACCTGGCCTGGAGTGATGTAACAATTCCAGCCTTTGCTATACTAATGCTCTGTTGTTCCATGGCCTCATGAATACTCACTCTGCAATTCAGTTGATCCCCGATCAACAAAAAAACAAGAGGTTGAAGAATATGTGATTGAATCCAAGCAAAAGAATATTATTAACCTGTCCCGATCATTCATTTTGTCAAACTCATCTATTAAGCAAACTCCTCTATCAGCCAGGACAAGAGCACCTCCTTCAAGGGTCCATACCCTTGTTACTGGGTCTTTGTGAACTGCTGCAGTAAGTCCAACTGCAGAAGCTCCTTTACCTGTTGTGTAAACAGCTCTATGGCCTGTCTTTTCAACATACCTGTACAATATATATTTAAATATTGATATAAGCATAGCAAAGAAAGACAGGTAGAAGAGTTTCAAGGAAATGTCTTACTTAAGGAATTGGGATTTTGCAGTTCCTGGATCACCCAATAGGAGTACATTTATATCACCCCTTAGCCGATGTTTTCCTTGGACAATCTTTTCTTGTCCTCCAAACATCGCAAGTGCAATAGCCATCTTAATATCTTCATGACCATAAATCGATGGTGCAATAGATTTGACAATCTACAAATTTATTTGCACTTGTTAAAAGAAAATGTTTTGTGAGGACAGAAAACACAAATGAAGAACTGTCTAACAAACCCTTTCTCCGATCCTTGGGTCCTTGGCCAGCTTCTCAATCTCTGCTTTGTCCTGATCTGTAAGTTTGTAGGCAGAGAAAAGGTCTTGCTTTTTGGTAACATAGTTTGCTTCAACTACCGTGGCAAATACAGGAAACCCATTCTTAGTATTCAAAGATAAGTCAGAATTGTTTGTATATATGCCTGTAACCTCCTGAAACAATTATATGTGATAATCAGCAACTAGTCATTGTTTTCATAGTTAAAATCTAACAATATATTAAAGCAAATAAAAATTACAATTTCTTCTCCAGGACGAGCACAGTCAATCAAATCATTTAAAAGTATCACTTCCTTGTATCTTGGAAGTCTACCAGCAGGCACAATTCCAGGACTTTCCTGAAGGGTAAGTTTCTGATAATTCCTGTATATTGTCTGAGATAAAAAAAATAGTTAGCCAAGTAAGTTGAGGCTTCAAATTATCAAACTATGCTGCAAGAACTTGCCAACTCATTAGACTAACTAGTATCAAAAGGTTTAAAGTGATTATTGTGCATAGAGACAGCAGAAGAAATTTCAAATAGGAATCACCTTTTCAACATTGGTAGTGAATGGTCCTTTTGATTGGCATTCAGGACATGATCCCACTTTAACTTCTGAATATGAGTTCTGAAGGAAAGGGCCAAGAATAGCCCCACATTTGTTGCAATCATACTTTACCTGCTGTAACTGAGGAAAAACTCCAGATCGCCGAGTAACAACACCTCCTATACGAATCATTTTGTTCAGATGAATCTGCCTGGTGTGCACCAAATTGTATATGCATCATAGCATACAACCTCTAGTGAATAAAAAACAATAGACTCGATTGCTATTCCACACTGAATTCAAAACCTACCTTATGTTACGTATCTGATCATATACTGGAAGATTAGTTATACGGACAAAAGTTTTCTGATGAATGTTTTTGTAATTCTTGTGTAGATCAAAGACAACATTCTTGGCAACTTCTTCCATAACTTCAAGCACTGACTGTGGTGCATCAGACAACCATGTAACAATATTTGCGTGAATGTACATGAATTGCATGTAGTTTATCTCCAGACTGCACTTGTTCGCTGCAATAAAAATATGAGAATACATACTCAGAAATATTATTTTAGAAAGGCATGATAACCCAACAACTGACTGTACTGTGTTCCAATTAGTTCTGAAAAGCTAGATAATTAACAATAGATTAAGTAATTACCTAAAACCATCTCATTAATCAGTCGAACATATTCAATGTCTCCATGTTCATTCTTAGGGTTCACATAAGTAAGAAGAAAATCTTTAAATTTCCTTGCGATAAACCGACGAACTTCATCTCTTGCAACCCATTCCCTTAGAGTTCCTTGGACATGATATATAGTCATCTCATCTTCACCATCATACTCATCCTATCACAGGCAATGCATTCAGTCATTGCAGTACAAAGGTAACCTGTAGATAGCATGAATGTCTTTAAACTATAGGTAAATTAACATAGAAGGACATCATAGTACCTCGGATTGGTCATCATCCATTTGATCAGTGACTGGCTCATCATCTCTTGAGTGTCCTTGTTGGAACATTCCTGGTGAGCTTTGTGTTGAACCGTCGTTGTCATCTTCACTTCGTCCACCAGTAGGTGGCCTAAAATCAGCCCTGAATCTTTTCAGAGGTCTAAAGTTGATATATTCATCCATGTCTGCAACAGAAACAGGATGTTTTAAAACCTGGACTCATTTCCACCAATCCAGATGATGCATCTGGCTATGTAGGTGCAAGATAAAATAACAACGGAAAATCAATAGAAACACACTATACTATACCAATAGCCTTAAAAAAAAAAATCCAATGCATGTGGTTAACAGCTTCCATGTGCTCCAGCCAAAGCATATACCAATAGCTTAAAACAAAGCAGATACTAAAAATAATTAAAGTTGCATTTGTATAGATTTGTTTGCAAATGTCCAAAACCGTAAAGTTTGTGCATCGGGAATTCGTGATAATTGGTTATCATCATGGACATCGTGTAAAAACCTTTTTATCTTACAGGAATTATCTGTTCAATGAAATGAGACCAGATTCAAATAATAATATGCCGTTTGGCAACCAAGACATTGGCAGAATCCTGCTGCGCCTGGTGGCAGTAAACAATGAAGGCAGTCTCAGGAAGCAAAAGGTTGCATCTTAATACTTGCAAGCAAAGGTGAGTCACAAGACAATCAAAATATGTATGGAAATTTTAATTTAGACTAACCTACTTTTGTACAAAATTTAGGCTTATGCATTTCTGGTAGACCAGGAAATAGTTGTATGATGTAGTCCGCACTTGAGATTTGCCAAATGTATGATGCAATTCAAGTGTTTGCAAGATTTAGTTTTGCATCATCATGCATCACTAAAGCGTTAGTTTGGAAGTACAAGACAAGAACAGAATCAGGAGGTACAATTTGCTCTGCTAGGAGAGTACACTAGCAGATATCTAAGGATGGAAATCCTTGGAACAGATGAATTCTCATGTTTAGATGCATGGCCAAGGCTGATTTGCTGAAGACATTCAAATCCAAAGATTTTCGAGAAAGATATAATTCTTCTCAGATTCTTTAGTTGCTCTTCACTAGCATGTCATGCAAAATAAGCTCAACCACCTAATACAGTGGATTATAACAAGGCATAACATAGTTGCAATCACCAAAATCATGGATAATATAGCAATTTTGATCATATTTACCCCTCACTACAAAAACCCACTGTCAAAGTCCACCGAAAGTAATATAGGATGTTAAGAAGTTTATGCTGTCCAGAATTAACATTTCCATTTGAAGTTAATGACCACTGTCAAATTCTCTCGGAAAAGTAGCTCTAAACATACCACTCGGTGGCTGATTCCCATCACATAAGCATTCACTAGCTGACCACTCCCATGTCGGAAAACAACTTCAATTTAAAAGGGTATGATAAAGTGTATTGTATTAGAAAAAAGATAAATAATTCATCATCGAATTTTTCTTGGCACGAGAGAGAAATTTGTGAACGTATGCCCACCAAATGTGCATTGGTCCAAAAGATCGATACCTTGATCATAAAGCATCTGGGGCAATTTCCGGTCAAGGATGCCACCATCGCGGCCATCCCTCGCATCAAGTTCCACCTCTGCCGCCCTTCTGTCGGCCATGATTTGGTCCAGATCCCTCTCATCCTCCGTGGAGTCGTCCATCCCCACCGTCTCGTACCGGTCTTGATCATCCATCCGACGGTAATCTCTGTTCCCCACCAGCACTAACATCGTCAAGGAGAAAACGAACATCAAAAGTTACACAAAGATCATCTGCGATGCTCACTCCATGTAGTTGTCATCGAACAGATCCTCGCCTTCCTCTTCCTCCTTGTTACGATCGCCGTCGCCACCGTGGTCGTCCACAAAGACACGAGGGTCGACGGCGGCCTCGTCATCGTCAGAGTAGGAATCGGTTATGCGGCTCGTGTTATGAGGCAGCCGATCCACATTGAACCCCGGCGAGGTCGGGGATCCGGAGGTCGATGGTGGGGTGTCCGAATTATCCTTGGGGAAAGAAAATTGTGAAACGAAAACAAAAAGGAGAGGGTGACGATATCTAATCACCAGAAACCGGAATGGTTCGAAGGACTCACCATCGGATTTGAACGCGCCTTCTCCTTCTCCTTCTTCTGGAGCAACTAAGAGGGATCCCGACCGGAGTTTGCTGTGGGTAAAGAAAGAAGGAGAACACGAAGAAAACGGGGAGATTTGGCGGGAAGGGGTAAAAATTCGATAAGAAAAATTAGATCCCATTTAATCAATAAACCGACAAACAATAAATAAATCAATAAAATGACAAACAATAAAGATTAGAAATCACCGAGTTATACTAAGGAATAATTCCACCCATTGATAAGACTGGAATTTCTTCTTTGTGTGATTGAATACATTCCTAATAATTGCAACCTTCACAAAGGCTTGTGATTAAATACATTCATCACGGACAAGATCAAGAATTCTTCTGTGTGTGGTTGAATACATTTCCTAAGAAGAAGATGGATTTAGTAGTATCACAAGCCCCTGAGGAGATTAAATACATTCATCACGAGCAGCAAAATAAAAAAACATTATATCAAAAAATAAAGAGAAGAATATTGTTTCGTATTAAAACAATAGTAGCACGCAGTGATAAATTTTTCTTTTATATAGAAGAGAAGAATAATTAAATTATTACTAAACGGTTATATAACGATTATGTATAATCATAATCAATAAATAATAATTAATTTATTTAAAAATAATAATTGATTCAATTACAAAATAATAAATGTAATTAAAGAAACAAGTAAATTAACAAAAATAAAATTTAATACTTTTAATTTTTAAAATTTTTAATTCTTAAATCTTACGCATGCGGAAAGATTAACAAATTATTTGAGGGATAGGGATCACTTCAAATCCAAGTAGATCAAAAGATCTGATCAAGTTGAATTAATCAATGTGCAGTTTAGTGCAAGTTAAATCTCTTTTTTTTCAATTTTAAAGTTACTTTTTGATTAATTAATTTTCCCTTGTGATCTTAATGCAAATTAAGTACCATATATCTATTTCATCCATGCTGAAAAATGAAACCACACACAATTATTAGTTTGTAAGACAAATGCAAAATCAAAGTGAAGAAGAATTTAAAGAAGAAAAGGTAAAGGATAGCAGCTCTACGTTCTCATGGTCATAGTTTTATAAGTAGAACCCAAACTGAAAAAAGATTTGGTTGTAAATGTAAGAACATGTAAAAAATCACATGTCAATTGCACGAATATTCCATACTAAATAATATTAATTAAGAAATATATGTGTGAAATACGACAAATAAATTTATGTTAATTGCTTATGCCTGACGATAATCAATTAAGTAATACAAATTATCGTCATTCACTCATCATTATTATAATGTTGATTATTTTACTTATGGAGTCTCTCTTGCTTAGCGCTCTTATTTGTATCTTTTTCTCTCTTTGGAGTGGATATTATAATTGATATTTTTTTTACATAATTAAAATTTATTTATTATTTATTATTTATTATTATATTTATATTTATGTATATATATATGATTGAATGTGATAATAGGATTATTTAAGATAAATTACAAGAGTCGTTTTAGATTATATTAGGAAATACTAATAATAAGCATACTGACATATAATTATTTTGACTCATATTATTAATTAGACTTAAAATAATATTATTATATTTATTAGACTTATTAGCTTTTCATTTAAATTCATGTGCCTATAATTACTTTTAAAATTTTAGAATTCAATTGGATAAATTTTTTTTAAAATAATTTATTTATTTATTTTAATCTTGAACCTTTTTATATTTTATAAATTAATGAGTCAACTGAAAGAATATTAAATTTTTTATCAGTTAACAGATATTGAGATTTTAATTAGATTCTAACTAAAGTTATAGATCAATTAAAAAAATATATTCTTTTGTCTCATTGTTATTTTCAAATTTTTACTAAAGACTCATAGGTTCTTTCTTGCACCTTTAGAAATCCATTTATTAAATCTATAATATCTCTCAGGGTTTGCAATATCGAATTGTATCATCCAGTACAGGCGGTACGTATCGATCCAACAGGCTATCGATATGCGGACCACCCGCTACCGGGTGGTATGTTCAAAAAAATCTCGTATCGAATGATACAGGGTAATATCGGAGAATAACGATCGATTTCGACTGTAGTAGTGCACTGTAGTAACAGTGTAGTGCACTATGCTCGGTACACCTGAGTGTACCGCTCGATACACCGTATCGTACTATATCGAGCCCAGGTCGAAACACCGATACGGTACAATATTGCGAACCTTGACAAACTCGAAAGGTAGAACCATATTGGATATGAGTCCATGTAGTATTAGACATATAAGACAATGAGGTAAGTAATATCTCTTAATCAGTATAATCATCATTATATATAATTATTTTTAACTTAAGTAATTATAAAAAAAATTATAATTACTTTTCAAACAGGAACACACGTAATCTTATTAAAAGATAGCTCATCTTACTCATTTCCCTATTCAAGAAAAATGGATTTATATTTTTGGACAATTCGTAAGTATTTGTTGTGGCCGTACGATAACGAAATCTTCCATTTTACTTATATAAAATAATAACATACGATGAAATTTCGAATTTTGTCTTCCTCATTTATTTTTTAAAAAATAATTTTAATAATTATAAAATTGATTTTAATCGAATCAAATTAATTATAATTAGTCTTCTCGCAGCATCCGACGGTGATAATTATCGATACGTTGATTCTGAGACGCTAAAACGTTGCATTTTTGTGCAGCGGAAGGTGAACTCACAGCAATAGAAAGAGAGGAACGCTCCAAGCGGCGGCCACCATGGCGTTGGCTTCTCGACTCCTATCCCGATCCAGACAGGTGAATTCACCCTTCGCCTCTTCTCGATATTGACTGTTACCTGATTTCTGCTATTCGAAATGGTGTTCGGATGCGATGCGACGAACAGATCTTCCCTAACTCTCGGCGATATATTCGTCTCTCCGATGAATTTAGTCGGTGGCGTCGTTTCTGATTCGTTCTTTGACCAAATTTCCTGTTCTTTCTAGGTTTTAGGTTTCAGGTTTGATCCTCTAGCATCGCGAAACCCTGATCCTATGCCGTGGTTTACTTCTTCCGTTGTTGCCGCTTCGTTTTGGGACTTCTGTCGGTAGCAGTTAGGGAGCCGATGGATCGGTTTTGCGGTTTTCCTCTGTTGTTTCTGAATTTGATTTTCGGAGATTGTAGATCTGCGTGTAGTAATAATGTTATCTGTACTCGTCGAAATGAGGCAGATGTTGCGGAAATTGGTGATGGAATTATGATTTTGTATTATTTGAATTGCAGATTGACGTCTGGATCCATAGTGAATGATGCTGTCAGAGAAACTGATTATGTGCAATACAAAGTCTGAAATGTTAGCCTGGGATGAACTTGTAATAATGTTCAAAATGGTTTTGATTTTTCTCTTCATCTTAAGAATGATACTAATATGAATGTGGTGCTTATTTTGTATTATAATTATGGCATTTTTCCTGAAAAAATATTATGGCATGGAGCATCTTTCTCCCGTGATATGGCTCAATGTCTTTCCATAGAAATTTTGCATATTATGTATGAGCCTCACCAGCAAGTAAAACAAGACCTGTTAACTGTTATAACATGTACTTTATTTTTGGTCAAGGACCGTATTTATGCTGCCGTTTTTTGCTTTTTGCACCATGTGACTTATGAGTTGATAAATACCTTGTCAAATTAATTGCCTAATATCTGGCAGTTTTTTTGGGTTCATCCATCCACATGGTGAGAGTCCAACTTCTCCCATCCTACAAGTAATCCACTCTAGTCTAGTGTTAGTTTCTCGAATTTTTATGTAGCATAACAGTATATTAGGTTCCTGGGTCTTTGTCGATAGTAGTAAGTATGTGTGTGTTTGATCTTGCAGTTATATGCTCGTCAGATCATTGGTCAGATAGTTGTGCAACATGATCATGCAATGCCAGTTCGATCCTACGCGAAAGAAGCTGCACCTTCTGGTTTACCACCCCTCAAAGGAGATGGTAGCATACTAATCTTGTCATATTTCTTGGTTTATCATTCGTTTCAGGATTACCATTATCAATCTTGTAACTTTGGTTATTTTTTGGTTACTAAGTTCCACATTATTGCAGTCTTATAGCGATTTTACTTGCTATGATATTCAGCTCTCAGTTTTTGATCGATAGACTATCACCACGCTTACCAAACTTTATGGGACTGGCTTTTGCAAAAATACATATATTACAGATCTTGCCTTTGTGAATCAGTCAAGGCTCAATGTTATTCACAAATAAAATTTAGTTCTTATGACATAATTTGTGTAACTAATGTTTATTTTAAGGTGAGGATGATAATATTACTAACTTGTTAAAGAATTCATGTCACCTTATCAATAAACATGACAAGGAAAGGAATTTTCATAATCAAAATCATTTGATGATTATGTTCTCCTCTGAGGATTTATCTATCAAATCTTTAGATTTCTAAATCTATCAAATCCATTACCAGAATCCTGGTTTCTCATTGGGTTTTTAAAATTGTTGGACTTGTATCATCAGTTCTTGGAAAGGGGAAAAAAAAAAAATCAAATTTTGGACTTTTTGTCTTCTTAACCTCAGAGTATTACAATTATGTTCTTTTTTGGATTCCTGATGACTTTTTAGTTGATCGTTCATATTCACCAGCTTCTATTGACTTTCCTCACTTGATAGATATGTTGACCCCAAAAGGTCAAGTGCTTGTTAAGATATGTTGAAGCAAGCAAAATGTTCATCTATTGACTTTTTTGTTTGCCATCCTTTTTAAAATTTGATTTGTTCAAGTAATCTTACATGTTTAGTATAACCCAGATTATATTTTAGTAATGACAATCTTATCAAGAATAAGAAAAATTTGCAAAGATGAGGGTAAATTGGGTTGTTCTAATCAAAGACGAAGTTTTATGTGGTCTCAAGGGTTTCTATCCCCATGTTTTTAACTATCTATGATGATCATGAAACAGCATTTAGTGACTCGACTGAACGAGACTTGTGTGTGGATAATTGGATTAGAGGGACAAGTAGTAGTGTATCGGTTGTGAAATCTTTTACCGTTTGGTAAATTGTAAAGAGAGTTGGTTAGGATTGTAGTAGAATATTTATAGAAAAGAAAAAAAATAGATAACAAATAAAAGCTAACTATTATGTTGTAATGGGTTGATGGTAGGATGAATAGAGATGAGACAACAATTGTTGTCTTAAGGTACCATTCGGCACTAGTTTTTATTTTGATTTTGGTGACTCATGCTTGGTATATACACATACATCATTATATAAACCCTACATGTATTTATATATATAAATGCACATATGTGTATCTGTTTATATGAAAAATGTGCCGAAGCAAATAAATGTTGCTACAAAATTGGTAGCGAGTGTTCTCAACTTGTTTCTAGCTACTTTACACTTTTATAGTTTATTGCTCATGGTATGAAATACTTCTTGCTGGAAGAAATGTTGAAGAGCATCTTTTATGAGGTCAAGAACAAATTTGATATTGCTTTTGGTGTACTTCGGAAGGAAAAGATCACTATTGATCCTGATGATCCTGCAGCTGTTTCAGAGTATGCAAAAGTTATCAAGACAATAAGAGAAAAGTAAGGTTTTAATTTTCTTTTGTGAAACTGTAATGTGAACTGTGAAGAAGATGGAATTTTATGTTCCTCTTGTTGTATTAATTTTTTCTATTGACTTTTAAGTTTTCATGCTTTCGTGCTTTCTTTAATGCAGAAGTCTGGGAATAGCTTAATATTTAGCCCTAGAAATAAAAATTATTAGGTTTCAAATTTTTTGGGATTTTTTAAATGAAACTGGTTGCTATTGTGATTTTGTTTCTTGATGGCCATTTTATGTTTCGTGGGACTTGTTTTGAAACTAAGTTTTAAGAAATTATAAACTTAATCTAGTAAGATCTTTGAAGTTCTTTCTAGTTTTTAGGCTCGACACATTCTCCATGATAATTGTCTAGTAATTTGCAATGTGAGACATGGAAGTTTTTTATATTGAACTATGTTATCTCCATACTAAGTGATGTTCGAAACATACATTTTAATGGTGGTACAATTATTTGGAAAGGAAGAAAATTTATTACAGTTCGTACAAGTGTACAACAAATGATGTATTCAATTTTATTTGTTAATATTATGTGCTTTCAGTTTACCATATCAATTTGTCTTTTTATAGTGTCAGGCAAGCACCATGGCCTGTAATGACTTCAAATACATCATTACAAGCAATTCTTTGCAGAATAATAAAAAGAAATAAATTTGTTATAAATATTTGATGTAAGCATGGTAGCTCTGATATCCAACTGATGCATGCATGTCTCTGATACCAACTAATTGAAGCATGAGTTTGATGATTATTGTAAAGAGAGTGAAGAGGACAAATTAGATAGATGATCATGGTGGTGAGAAGTAGGAAAAATCTCTTTAGAAGATGAGTGAACATAATGATGACCTTCAAGATTGATGGAAGAGGTAGAAGACTTTGGTAAGAAAGATGGACCTTAAGAGGCAGGACAAAGTAATCAAAATGAGCGACAAGCTAGACTACACGACCTTAACAAAACAATATTTTCATTATTCCAAAAATTAACTATTTTATACTACAAGATTCAAGATTGAGCTCTTGTTTATAATGTGTTATACTTGAGCATTATATTGACAATATAAGAAATCTCTATTTAATAAAATTCTAACATGTCGGATCACATTGAAATTGTGTCTTGAACCTAATCACCTCTTCATAAAATGCACATGGCTGTCTTTTTGGATGTATAACATCTAACTAATTTAATCTAGCAAGAACAGCCTAGATTTAACAACCACTTATACAACATGAATATACTTTTGGATTTATAGAATCTAATTAATTTGGATCTGTACACTCCCAATAATTTTGATTTTAATTTTTTTGTTGCATACTTCTTTAACTGACGATAGAAATATTTTTTCTTGCTATTAGCTGAACACTTGGTTGATTTGATTAGTCTTGCTGGGAATGTTTCTTTTTTTTTTTCCTCTCATATTAATTACTTGAGTTGCCAGCGAATTTTACTTTCATTTTGGATTTTTTTTTTAAGTTCTCAATGATGAGGAATGCATCCATATTCTCTTAAGGGGCCATGAACATGAGTAAGCATCAAATGTGTTGCACCATATTCAATAAAATATCATATTTTTATATTTTATTTTTCATCCTAATAAGAAATTTAGAGGGGCAGTTAAGAACTTTAGATTATGATAATATTATCAATTGAGTTCAAAGAGATTTACTGCAGCAAACTATAAATGAAAGTATCAAAATGCAAGTTTCTTTGGTGTTAAAAATAGAGGAATATGAAACAAGAGAAATTCTAGCAAACAAAAGTACACAAGACTGAAAGACAGAATGAATAGCGAATGAATTAGGAAGGAGATGAAGTTGATAAGAAGATGCCAGCTTTGAGATTGACTAGTTTGATTTGGAACAAAAAAATTTCAAAATAAAAAAAATTGAATTTGTCTTTGAAATCAAAGCATGCTATGTGTCCTTATTTTTTACAATTCAATATTGATATGCAATCTGAAATATTTTGTTTAAACTGCAATCTACAACATATTGTATGACATTTTAAAACATGCAATCTACAGCATGTGGCTCAACCAATCTTCCACTTATGTGATGCTGTTGCAGGTCCCTCTAATCAAGATTTTTGTATATTATCATTTTATATCTGCACCATATATCTATTGATGGATGACTTTTGGTTCATATCTCATAAAATTTGTCATTTTCAGGGCGGATCTATTCTCAGAATCTCAGCGGATTAAATACACAATTGAACAACAAGCACAAGGCATTCCTGATGCTAGGACATACTTGTTGACGTTACAAGAGATACGGATCAAGTATATACAACTTATGGCTTTATTATATTTTTTTGTACTATATTTGGTAACTTGAATACTGCAAGTAATCTTTCTTCTTTGTTTATTTATTTTTATAATAATACTCTGTAGTTCTTGCACTTTTGATCGGAAATGATGTACAACCATATATCTAGGGTGATGTGGTGAAACAAACATTATGCTTACTTTTTTAAGGATTAACAATTTTTTAAATGACTAGAGAGAAACTTATATTTTCCAAATTTTGCTTATTGCAATTGGTATTTTTTTTCTTTAATGAATTGATTGTGATGTTGATTAATTAAGCTTAACATGCAAATCTAAATGCAATGAAATATTGATACTATATAATAACACATTAAGTTCTCATAAATGACTGAACTTGAAGATGCATTATAACTTCTATCTTGATTGTGTGCCATAGTTGTTGCATGTAACCAAAAAAGACTGTTTTGTGCAAGAATGAGGCATTGTTCGTGTTGACAGCTAGATAGGCATTTCTTGTAATGAATGTGATGGTAATATGGGCAACTGTTGGTGCTAATCATATTTTGGAGCCATCTGTTAGCAATTGGAGAAGGGGCTTTGGCCCTGGCTTGGACCTGTTTCGGGGGAAGAGTTTAGCATCCCACTTCAACAATGTTAACAGTGGCTGGCATCCAGAACAGAAATTACTAGTTCTTGACCAACATTGAAGAAATGAATTCTGATTTCTCCGTTTGCTCCACCTCAGAGGATTATCAAATATTTAAGTGGGCCCAATATTTGTGTTAGCATAAGGGAAGTAGAGAGCAATAACAGCAGTATGGTAAGTGTAACTGTTTTCATATCAATCTATTGTGACTAGCAATTGGGCGATAGTAGACGATAAATAAAACCTTCCAGGCCTTTTTGGGGCATCACCTGGGCGTCATTGAGTTTTTGTTCCATCAATAATATTTTATTTTTTTCTTTAATATGCTTCCTGGAAGTTAGGGAAGCATCACGTAGGTGTAAACATAAATTACAGTTAGTAGGAAGCAGAGTCAAGAAGGCTAGGCATGTCTATCAAGAACTTCATTAATGTCAGGCAAGTAAATCATCAAGATCAAAGTAACACGTATTAGGTCTCTCAAAATAAGTATTAGCCTAAACAATCAGTAAGTCAGAAGATGGTTGAATCATGGCATGAAGTATGTTTACTTTGTGTTTTGTTAGGATACTGCATTCTAGTATGGGCCAGGTATCAATGAGGTGATGGGTTTTAGTTACTTTGAGAAAAATACTAGAGTTGCAACAAAAAATACACAGTCTCCTTGTATGAGAAGAAAATGATGTTATTGCAGTTTAATGATTCAACTTTTATTTTTCTGACTCATGTAATACTGTCTCTGAAAAGTGAAGCAAAAAGAACTCTATTTAAGGATGCTCACAGTATGCTGAAAAAAGATCAAAATAACAAGGAATTGTGTTGGTCGTTGAAGGCTGATCATGGGCTTGTTAGTGGGAAAAGATATATGATCATAAGAAATGATGTTTGTCATTGAAGGATGATCATGGGCTTGTTAGTGGGAAAAGACATCCGATAAGATTTAGGATCTAGCTATCCTATAAAGGTATGTTTAGGGAGATGATTTGTTGATGTAATAAATCAAATTTTAAAGATAATCAAATACCCAAGATTCACATACAAAAATGAAAGTCCAAAATGAAAATTGCTAGAGAATTGTCCAAACGCTTGAATGCTGGTTGACCAAGGGAATCATTCCTTTTTCTCTCATCTCCTTTGTTCATTTGTTTCCCAAAAGGGATGGAGGAAACCTTAACATTTCTTGCTTGTCTACTACTTCATTCTTGATCTGCTAGAGATTTGGTTGCTTTACTCTTGTGCCTGAGCAATGGATTCAATGATATCAAACAGTGTAAATGATCTCTCTACTTTTTGTTCATGCATCATATTTAATGCATTTCAACATATTGTAAATGATATTTTTATTTTTTGTTCATGAATCATATTAGTGCATTAGGAAGTGATAGTGCTTATTGTTTTGTTCTCTAGGCACCTGCTTAGTTGCCTACATGATTAGTTGGTTCATGCTGCTTGCATTGCCTTGGCAAACTTACTACCTATATGCCATGAAGAAGGCATAAAACACGTGTTGCATGGAGGGAACTGGGAATCCTGGATGGAAAAGGTCATCAAGTTCGGAATGTTAGTTCAAATTCCTGTTGGCATCTGGAGTACCTTTGGAAGCTTTTCCTCAAGCCTTAAAGTTAGAGTGATCAAAATATGAAAATTAAGAACTTTATAATATAAAAGAAATATGAAATATGTTGATAATATGTTGGAACATCATTTTCATTTTGTTGTGATCTGTTACTACAGAACTTTGTAGCTTTAGGTCAGGCTGAAAGTTAATTGCATCTACTTTATGCTCAGTTACTGGACTTACGTAGGCTTGGGTTTTAGTTGTATTCATTAGCTGACTTTCTCTTTCAGGATCACCTAAAGAAAACATGTTACATCCTAACTAATATTTGTCATACAGAATTTGGTTCATTGTTGATTATTCTTTGATTATCCAATCTAATTGTCTCTCTGTTTCTTGCTTGGAGAACTTACATTTGTATAATTATCACTTAATGTTTCTGAATTACATCTGACTATTTTATTGATGAGGATTGTACAATTTACTCCAGGAGTGGCCTTACAGATGATCTTGGTGCTGAGACAATGATGATGGAAGCTTTGGAGAAGGTCGAGAAAGAGATAAAAAAGCCACTGCTGAGGTCAGACAAGAAGAACATGGCTCTTCTGTTAGCCGAGTTTGACAAGATTAACAAGAAGTAGGTTGAGAGATTTCAATCCCTGTACTGTATCAGTCGATGCCATTTTATTTCTGCATGGGTGGTTTGTCTCTTAACTAATGAACTGTTGCTTGTCTATACTAGCCTCTCAAAGTTGTTCATAGTAGTTAAAAATTGAACTGATGTGCCCGCACTTATTCAAGAAGAGAGAGAAGTGGAGAAAATCTAGAAGAATCCTTTTTTTCTCCCAGCGCTCTTTTAGTTTCTCTATAATCATGGAAAAATTTGGATTGAAGTGGATAGATCCAGTCTTTAAAATATATATTTTTCCTTATTCCCCTTGCAGGACAAATAAAATATTTAGAAAGAAGAACATGAAACAACTATAGATAAAATTTTTATCTACTTATTCGAGCTTCTTGTCTTTATTTACCAAGACCATAGAGAGAGAAAATTGTATTTCGTTTCTTCTCTTCTCCCATCTAAGCAGAGTGAGAGAAAGTTGGCTTCTCTTCTATCCTTCTCCTTTTGTAAGTCATTATCCAAATAAAGTCTGAGGATTTTGGCTTTATGCATCAGTTAAATTAGCATAGATGTTACTTGCTATTCGACTGTGTACTGACAATTGTGGATTTCTCTATGGATTTAACATGAATTTTATTTCTGCATGAGACCAATACCATCTTGTGTATTCTTAGAGTGCATAATCTCCCTGCTAATTTTCTAGATAAAAATAGGATGTTTACTTTTTCTTTATGATGTTTAAATTTCATACTAGGCTGGGCATTCGAAAGGAAGATCTTCCTAAGTATGAAGAAGAGTTGGAACTTAAAATTGCTAAAGAGGATTTGCAGGGTCTGAAGAAGGATGTTTTGGAAGCAATGGAAACCCACCTTAAGAGGTCTGTATCATCTCCTTATTAGAGGTTAAACTGTTAAAAGTAAAAAATGTTACTAGCATTTGAAGTGTTAAAGTAATTCATCTTGCATGCTTTGAGGTGTTATTCCTTCTTAGCTATTCATGCATCATTCAATTTGTATATCAAAAGCCTCAGCTCAAATTATTCTTGAAAGTTGAAGCTATTCTCATAGTTTAAACTACAAGTCCAACTCTTCTATGCATATCCAGTTATGTTTGCTTTTAATTGTCAATCTGACGAACAATAGAGCTAGGGTCCAATGAGTACCTTTTGCTTTTTCTTAAAATAAAATATGGTGTATTCAGCATTCAATGAAATCATCTTAATTTTTTTTGGTAGGCAAATCTCTTTTGGCTGGATTTCTTTTTTTAATCTATCTACTAACTGGTCATAATTTATATGTGCAGGGAGGAATTCAAGGACGAGAAGATGGTTAACGTGAAATCATTGGATATTAGGAATTTCATTTAAGGTTTTTCCAAAATTGTATTGCCAATACTGGAAGGCTAGGCCTCTTTCTTTGTTTTTTCCATGCTTTCAAAGAATTCGAGCTGCTACACCAGCAATTTACTTGCAGTGCTCGTTATGAACGTCCTTGCAGTTTGTCTGTTTGCCTAATAATAAGCAGTTGAATGTGCTACTTATTAATGCCTTACTGAGCTGGACCATGGTCAGCTCAGATACATATTTGTAATTTTGGGTTCATAGTGGTGGCCGAATCACTCAATATCTTTTTTTGATAGGATTATTTTGGGTCTGTAAGCAATTTTCTTTTATCCATGGCAGGTGATCGAGCAATGTTGCCATAAAGTGAGACTTAAGTTCTGATACAATAACAGATCATTCATGCCATGCTTGTTCAGCTGGAATAAGGGCTTTAAAACACTTGTAAGATCTTCTTATTTCTACATCTAATGACTGATTCTCACCTTTGGTGCCTCCATCCTGCTACCTCGGACTGCCTCAAGGTGTGTGCTCATGATTTTAGTATAAAATTGTTCTTCAGAATACATTTATCCCTTTGCTTCTTGATCTTATAGTTTGTTTGTGTGGAAAACTAGGATGGATGTTTTAAGCTGATGAACTCATTTATCTCTTAAAGCTGTGTTTTTAATAAGCTTTAGCATATGCTTTAAAACATAAATAACCCTATGTTGGCTTTGCCCAGAAATAATAGTGATGTGATCACTGATATTCATATTATTAAAACTATTTTTTTCTTAAATAAGATAGCATGTGTTAATTCAATTAGATAGGATAATTAATTAATTAGCTTGATAAGCTTGAATCATTTGTCCATTATAATGTATCTCTCAGTATTGTAACATGACTGAGTTGATATGCTTGAACCACTACCTAATGCTGTGGTCCTCCAAACTTTTAGTCTTCCTTTCACCCTCACTGTAGGATCCATTTCCTACTCCTTGAATTTAACATGGTTCACCCTCACTGATTACTGTGGACTTATTGTAGGAACCATCTTGAATGAAGTTCCTAATCAGTTTAAGATGGTTCACAGTAAAACACTGCCATCATGAACTATGAAGGTTAGTGTAATCAGTATCAATATAAACAATAAAGGAATTCTGATGAATCTTCAGCACCAAAATTGCTTCCAAATGTAAACAGAAATGAACTCAAAAGTTAGATCCCAACATGGGTTCTACTTTGGTAGTCTCCATGGACTTGAAGAAGGTAGCAAATGGTGCCACTTTATGCACCTAAAACCATTCTCATGATTAATTACTTTGGTGGAATATTCGAGCTACAAGTCCCATGTGAATATGTTGCATCCATGTGGCCAACATCTGATTAATGTATAATCTTGCCAGATTCTGACATGCAGCATTTGGTTCATATGTTGGCCATTTTATGCTCCATCTGGGACAAGATTTGAGCCTCCATCACATCATTAGAGCATGTTGTCCATCACCTCAGATATGTTTCGGATGGCAATTAAAAATGCAGGGAAGCACATCTCTGGGATGAGGATACTATCTGTGCATCAAACACACTCACCATGTTTCTTTTATTATGATTATGATTATTATTATTATTTCCTTGCATATTAAATGGTCCTAACTAAATATATGTTGAAATTAAACTATAATGGAAGAATCTCAACCTAATCTGCCCCCTTTGTTAGGGTTAGGTTCAAAATGAGGATGCAATATGAACCATTTGTTAGGGTTAATAATTATTTTTGGAGTTTGTGGTATTCTTTTTAGTAGAATTATACGAGAGGATATCAATTTTAAATAGCTTAACTGAAGAGAGAGTCTTAAATATTATATTTAACCATTACTATACACTAAATAATTTACAATTTTATTTGTACATATACGAATTATATAAATATAATTTTCAGATTTTATCCAATTATTTATATCTGCCCAAAACCATAAAAGCATGAAATCGCCACAAGGACAAGTGTCACATGAGCCACATGCATCTCAAATCTCCATGCCTTGTGCTTAGGACCTGCACCTGCGCCGTGTCCGTGGTGGTGCGTCAAACAATGATTTCCAACTCGTCACACACTGCGACAACCGAGATGTCCACAGCTGCTGCTGCTGCCGGTACTCCTCCACAACAAGCCCAGAGAAAGCGCGAGGCCGGACACTGTCTCTCCAACCGAAGCCATCACTCCCTGCGGGGATTCCCCTCGGGCCCCTTCAGTGTCCACAGCGCAGCGTAAACAAGCCCATGGCGGTGTTCTCTCTTCCTTGGCCTTCATGCCCACGGTGTCGCAATGCTGTTCCACCTCACGGATCCCCATGCACGTCCGCTTGCCACAGGACGCCGTTGCAGAACGAGAACGGGAACGGGAACGGGTTCACTTCGGGTCTGTTGCAGAACGAGAACGAGAACGAGAACGGGAACGGGAACGGGAACGGGTTCACTTCGGGTCTCTCCCATCCAACTGACGTCAAGAGGGAAGAAAGTACGTATCACAGTATCATTTTGATGTGTTCGACTGATGGGATATGAAACATAACCAACCATTCCAATGGAGACAAACTTTGCCTGGAAGTCATGGACAGAGCAGAAACCACCATGGAATTTTAGGTGGCACATGTGACGCCAAGGAAAAAGAAATGGCCGAGTTGAAGAGAGCAGCCACCGCTGCTGCCCTCTTTTGCACTATATAAAACTCATCGGCCGCTTAAAGAAAGGACAGAGATCAACAATGGAGAGGGACCGTGTCGGGGAAGAGCAGTAAAGGTGGCAGCTGCAGGAAGACAGGTCACCCGCGGCTGGGTTCCCCAAAAGCACAGCACACTGTTCCCCCATAACTCCCTCCCTTGTCTCCTTGCAGCATCTGATAAATCTATATATGTTTACGAGCTCAGGATATCCCAAGCTGCATGCATTCCATTTCCCCCTCAGCTAAGCCGCAGCAACCCGGGGATCGAGTTCAGCTGGAGATGGAGTTGGAGCTCGGCCTTGCACTCCCTGGCAGTGATCGGACACCGGAGCTGGGTGTCCACGGTGAGAAGAGGGCCAGCTTGTGCAGGAAGAGAGGCGTCGACGAGATGTTAGCCAAGGCTACTTTGCCTCTGTTCATCCAGAAGGACAACGACGAGGATGGCGATGACGATAGCAGGCAATCTACGCATTTGCAGGAGCTTAATTTGTAAGTTCCATGCACTCGTGTTGATGTTTTAGTTTCATCGATCAGAATTGTTCCTTCTAATGGTTTTGAAATGCGTGTGCAACAGTAGTGGAAGTAGAGTTCTGGTTGGGTGGCCGCCGGTGAAAATGTGGAGAAGGAAGAGCGATGACTGCGGCAGGAGGAGGGCGAATTGCGTGAAGGTGAACATGGAAGGGGTAGCCATAGGGAGGAAGGTGGATCTCTGCCTCCATGACTCCTATCAGGCCCTCTTCCTCACGCTAGGCCAGATGTTTCCCAAGAAACAACATGGTATACACCATATATCTAAATCCTTTTGTCATAGAATTCCTTGACGACTACTGTTCTAGAAAGCTAAGATGAGAGAGCTGGCAATGTTGCAGATGGAGAGGAATCTGATGCTGCTTATTATAAGGTTACCTATGAGGATGAAGATGGAGACTGGATGCTGGTTGGAGATGTGCCATGGGAGTTAAGTGTGCTCAAACACCAACACAAGAAAGCTAAGTAGTGTGCCATCAAGTTGCAATTTTAGGAGTTCTGATCTCGTCTCCACTGATGCTTGTTACAGAGCTTTCATCCAGTCCGTGAGGCGTCTCAAGATACTCATCTGAGAAAGAGCACAGGAAGGCAGAGAGGCCAATTTGGTGCCGTTTCTCCATGGCTTGATCTTTTGTGCATGTTTTCTGCTGATGTAATCCTTAGTAAAGCAGTCTTTTGTTCGTTTTTGATGAACTCTATGATGTTGATATTGTATAAATAGGATGATGTTACGTTTATCCAAGCAGTCGAGGATTAGATCATTTGATTGCAAGATGAGCTGCTCCAAAACTTGGGCTTCTTTTCGAGAGCATTTCTCTGCAGTATGAACTCGAATTTGATCTAATGAACATGACCACAGATTTTTCCTGCCAATAATTGAGCAGAGCACCTTGAATTATACCTCCTCCTCCTCCTCCTCTTCCTCTGTTTTCTCTTACGTTGCTGTGAAACTGTAATAGGAGGCATTAACGCAGAAGAGGCCACAGCATGATTCACAAACAAAGCCTCCTTCACTTCCTGAAACAGAGCAGATGATCTACCAATTGATCAAGTGCAGAAAGAATTGGACAGCTGAGATGAAGAAGGAGACAGGTCTTCAGAGTGCTTTTGTTATCAAAGCCCTCAAAATCTTGTAAAAAGGATAAAAGTAAATGCTTTAGCTGTGATCATGGTTCATCAGAATTGCAATCCACAACAAGCAAGAAAAGATTTCAAAGTTTTATGTTCAGATTGAAACCTTTGATACAGACAAGAGTTCATGAAAATTTATAGGAAGATGTTCTTGAAGATACAGTGGGAAGCTGAAGAGCAGAGGAGGATACTCTCACTTGCAAAAATCCAATTTACTTGTTGCAATACATATTTATACGATTTAATTCCCAAAAAATCATGGAACCAAAGTTAAAGAATAAAAACAACAGATTAAGCTGATTGAGGTAAGAAATGGGATCACATGAGAATCCTTAAGATAAAGATGGTATGACATGAAAGGCTTAAAAAATATTCACAGACAAAAATTGTTTTATGACTGGTGTTTGTCTGATTCAGAATAATTATAAGAGCATATAATACTATAATACAAAATATTTCTGCATTATGACCAAGTGGTACTCTCAATAAATACTCCAACTCATATGCTTTGATACTGCTCATTGTATGATGGTTGACAAACAATCCTGTAATCAAGCCTTTCATAAACAACAAAAAATATGTTGGAGAAGTCAGACATGATCTGCTTCTTTTCTGGCCTACCAAGACACTCCAGAGACAATAACATGTGAACATCATCCCAAATTATTGTGGCACATCATCTTGCAATAAAAGTCATCTAATCCACTACATCAACCAAAGACTTCGATTGCAGGACCAGGAAATTAATCACCCCATGTACACAAACACACACATTCTATAGAGTCATGATGGTGTTCTGCTACATACTGCAGCAACTGAAACAAACATTACATGAGCAGAAAGAAACATACATGCTACTAAGCCACTGGCAAATGGGACAGTGATTTCCCTTTCCTTCTCTGCCTTCTCAGTTGAGTATCTTGAGACGCTTTACGGACTGGATGAAAGCCCTGCAACAAGCATCAGAGGATGAAAGCTCTTCATGAAGAACAAAGCAATCTGGGTTCATATTTTTGGGGGTCTTAACTTGCAGCAGCAACAAGGAGGAAATTAATGGAGAGGGCAGGATACTTACTCCCATGGCACATCTCCAACCAGCATCCAGTCCCCATCCTCATCTTCGTAAGTGACCTTGTAATAAGCAGCATCGGATTCCTCTCCGTCTGCAACATGGCCAGCTTGCTCGTCTTAGCTTTCTTGAGCGGTAGATGTCAAGGAATTCTATGACAAAGAGGATTTAGATATGGAATATACCGTGTTGCTTCTTGGGAAACATCTGGCTTAGCGTGAGGAAGAGGGCCTGATAAGAGTCATGGAGGGAGAGATCCACCTTCCTCCCTATGGCTACGCCTTCCATGTTCACCTTCACGCAGTTCACCCGCCTCTTTCCGCCCTCCTCGCTCTTCCTTCGCGACACTCTCACCGGCGGCCACCCAACCAGAACTCTGCTTCCGCTGCAACATATTTTGCATGCAGTTCCGACACCATTAGACAACAACTTTACGGAAGATTCTTGGCCAAAAGAACTAAATGAACTTACAGGTTAAGCTCCTGCAAATGGTTGAAGCGGCTATCGTCGTCGTCGCCATCGCCATCATCATCGTCGCCGTCCTGGCGCACGAAGAGAGGCGGCGAAGTTGCCCCGTAGAACACATCATCGAAGCCTCTCTTCCTGCACGTGCTGGTTCTCTTCTCGCTGGCAAGACCCAGCTCCGCTATCAGGTCACCGCCGGGGAGTGCCAGGCCGAGCTCCAACTCCATCTCCGGCGCAACTCAGTGTCTTGTTCGCCTTGGCTGAGCTGATGGAGCACTGGAAAGGACCCAGCTGGGCTATGTTCAGCTCGTATATGTACATGCATCAGGATCCACAGGAGGGAGAGATTTATGAGGGGGGAACAGTGTGCTGGGTTCGGAGGGGACCCAGCCGCGGTTATCATGTCTCCCTGCAGCTGCCAACTTTTGTGCTCTCTCCCGACACGGTCCCCTTCCATTGTTGATCCCTGTCCTTTCTTTAAGCGGTCGAGGAGTGCAGAAGAGGGCAGCAGCAAGTGGTGGCTTCTCTCTTCTCCTCCGCCCATATTTCTTTCTCCCTGGGGTCAAGATGGGCCAACCCACGAATCAATTCCGCCAGCTTAATTTTCCATGGTGGTTGCCGGTGTGTCCATGACTTCCTGGCCAAGCTGTCTCTTCCACTCTCTTCCGTCTCCTTTGGAATGGTTGGTATGTTTCGCATCCCATCAGCACAACACATCAAACAGATACTGCAAGCAGATGTATGTATCATCACAATGGAAAACTCGGAATGGACACCACAATGGAATTGACAATGTTGCTTTATGGCCGTCAGATACTGCTTGATTTCAGAATGGCAAGTGTGCTTTGTCTTGGATTGCGGTGTCGTCCATGTTGTGTCACTGAATACATGTGATGGAAATCACAAAGGTTACGTTTGCTTTTTGACCAAACATATCTACTTAGACTTGGATGCAAAATCTATCATAATGCGTTCGAGTTCGGGCATCATTTTGGTGTGCTTACCAACTTGATCATCAAATCACGGGTAGGTTTGGTTGAGGAGATACTATATCTATCTAAGCTCCATAAACTTATTTTCACGAGCTATTTACTAACTTAAGCATAAGAGGAGTCTTCTCGAACATGTCTTCGATATAGTTTTATCGAACATGTCTTCGATATAGTTTTATCTTTACGTCGTAAAATGAACGAGACACAAAGGAATAATCCGACAAGATAACATTCGAAAAATGAGCATCGAATTTTGTTATAATTTAAGAGTAAAGCTACAGATGCTAAAGCTATATGAGCATCAACATAATACGATAATGCTACTAAATCGAGTTCGATTCAACCTGTTCAAACTATGTTCCCACCGACCCCGAAAGCCTGCACGCTGCACAAATCCCAGGATGCATTCTCCTTCCGAATTAATTTATATATACATATACGTATTCTCTTGGCTCAAAATATGCCGATGTGCGGCCTTTGCGACCACAATAACTAAGTCGCCTGCTCTCCGCGCACGTAACAACGTGTATCGAATGACGCCCGGCTTGTCTCCTCCACGTACATGCACACACCGGCGCCGTCCTCGGAGACCGCCGAGCCAGCAGGCAGCGATACGTACCAGCTGTCCTTTTGACGTCAGCCGGAGGGGGAGAGTCCCGGAGTGAGTCCATTCCGTCCGTGCATGGAGGTCGTAGAACAGCGTCCCATTGCAGTGGATGTGCATGGGGATTTGGGAGGCGGAACAGCGTTGCGACACGGCCCGCGTGAGGTCGACGATAAAACGACATGGCCGTGGCTTTGTTTAGCAGACAGCGTAGGGTCCCGAGGGGAATCCCAGGGAGTCATGGCTTCGGTTGGAGAGACAGAGGCCGCCCTCTCACTCTCTCCCTCTCTCCCTCTCTCTCTTTCGGTGGGCTCTTTGTGGACGACGACTGCCGGGCAACAGCTGCAGCTCTGTTGTCGACGTCTCGGTTGCCGTGCGTGACGAGTTGGCAACAATTGTTTGACGCACACCGCACGGCATACTTCGTGCAGGCTGTAAGCACAAGGCTTTGGAAGTTTGACAGCCTTCATGGCGATTTCATGTATGCATTTTGGTACTCAAACATGCAGAAAGCCCTCAATGTCTAATAGAGTCAATTATGTGGGTACAAGAAACTTGCTTTTTGGTTATGTCTTGACAATTCTTTGTATAATAATATTATATAATTTTATTATTTATAATATTATAATTATCAATTATATTTTTATTCTCATAATCTCTTATTTTATTTATCAAAATTTTAATTACGTCAATGTCGTTCAATGCCACTTAGTCGTTCGACGTTGCCCAATATCATAATTTATCTTAAGAAAAATATTTACTGCTCGACATCGTCGATCACTTCTCATCGCTCGAAGATAAAAAAGAACAAAAAAAATATTTATGTTCATTTGTAGATGAATATATTTGAAATATAAAAAAAAAATAAATAAAAATTTAAATAATACAAATGGATTGCAAATAGAAATCTTCATGAATTATAAATTATCATGGATTAATTGCAAATGGATTGCAAATAATCTCATGGGAAATCACGAGGATTATAAATTATCATTGCTAATTCAAATATATATATTGTATCGAAATATTAATTGAGATAATAACGATATTTCTTGATACAATATAATATGCGTGACAATATGGATACCACGATCCAAGATCACGTTATGTATCATTAAATAATCATCCCACGTTTTGGTTGAGCCACAAATAGTTCCTCAGAAAAAAGAAAGGTTTGGACAAGTGGTGGAAGATATGGTTGTGATTTGCACCCTCATAGTTTAATATCCACACAATCTTTATTTGGGATTTCTTATCATGTTAAGAAAAGAAGGGTATCCAAGAAGGATGTGATTGTTGTCACATGTGGGGTTTAATCTTTAATCCAAGGAACAAATTTAATTTTGACAATACTTAACCCCAAATAAGTTTGGACTATAATTAACTTATTGTTTCAATAATTTAGGGTTCTTCGAGGGTTATAAAATCTGAATTAAATCGGGCAGTTGGAATGAAAACCAACAGTTGAACCTTCCGGTAGATTCTGTTTTTTAATTAGACTAAATGAGATATTTTTACTCTTAATTTGTTAGTAGATCTATTTAAAAAAATTAGGTTATTTAAGTCATTTTAATGACTATAAAAGAAAACTCCAATATATTCTTTACTCTATGATTTGGTTCACGTGCTTAAGAGAGGTGGTTGGAAGTGGTTAGAGGTTGCATATCCGTAGAATATCTCACAAAATATACAATCCTATTATGATCACGTTTAAAAGCACGTCTTCAAGAGAAGAGTATGACATATCTTTTTTAACTACTCGCACATGTACTTATACAGGTTACTAACTTAGGTGTTAGAGGGATTATGTCAGAAAACCTTTTTCGATCTTAGTTTTCATGCAGGTGGTACCTTGAGAGCTCGATGTTTCCATCTCGGAGGTATATCAGATAACCCTACGTATATGGGTCTAGATGTTAATCAAGACATCAATAAAATTTATATTACAATTTGATATTTATTTTCTTTTAGAGGTAGCAACAATATTTATCTATTATTATTCTTTTTTTTTTTTGTAATCCCTTACCTTGACAATAAAATTAAGATCAATAAATATTGATTGGTACGATATCGATATTTCTTAGTACAATCGGCATGATAATATTGCCTCAAGAAAACAAATATGAGGATCCAATAGAAGATCATGGTGTGTATGAATGAAGAATCATCTCTCGTTTTGGTTGAGTCGCAAACAATCCTCCATTAAAAATGCTTGAACAAGTGGTGGGAGATTTGGTTGTGATTTGCCACCCTATTGTTTAATTTGGACACATCTTTGTTTGGGATCACTTACCATATAAATAAAACAAAGGTATCGAAGAAAGATGGTGACCGTTAACTATGAATATATCTTATGTTATTGAGGATATGCTCCTCTAATGATGTGATGGATGGTCAAATCTTGTCCCAAATGGGGCTTAAGTGGCCGAAATATGAACCAAATGTTGCATGTGGGGTTCTTCGCGGAGTTCAATTTTTTAATCCAAAGGAACATCTTTAATGTTGAGAATATTTTTGAGACTATATGAGCACCATTTTTCATCAAAACGGTCAATCGTTACTATGATTTCATTCAATTTTGGGTTGTTTTCCATCTACATCATGAAGATATAAAATTGCACTGATGTTTGTGGTGGTTTTAGTGGTGTTATGTTAGAAATTGATTCTCTTGAAACTAAACTAATCGATTTTTTTTTATTAGGATTTGTCTCAATTTAATCTCGATTGATGATATTTTCATTTGACTTTAAAGAAGCTTAACCTGATAAAATTACGTCGAGGGCATTTTTGATAGTACCCATTTGATGCTTAAGTTAATATTAAATAAGTGTTTAAGATCGTACCTAAAAAGACCTTTATAGAGGGCTCTTGATTTTGTTACTCTCATGATCGATGCTGATTACGAAGAGTGATTACATATTTCTTCTTCGAAGCTCAATCACGATCGAATCATACTGAATCCAAGATACGGTAATGTCTTATTAACTCGATTGATTTTATTGTAATAACTCAGTTGTTAGTCAAGTGTCGATCACGTGTCGTCACGATGAATTCATATTCTAATGTTGTCGACTACATGACACGTCATGATGTCGTTTACATTTTTATCCCTAGGACAAGTGGAAAAAGGTTAGTGAGATTGGTTCAAATGATTGCTTTGTTATTAATATTGGCAGGCAGCTGAAGCATTACAATAGATAAAAATGGCATAAAATAGGAAAAGAATAATTATGTTGTGTGCCTAATTCTGAAGGTATTTTGATTCCAAAAGAAATTTCATACAATTGTGGCAAATGTAAGATAGTATGCTAATAATAATTAACATCTTATTCTTCCAAATAATAGGACACATTATTAAAAATCATTTCTAGCAATTATATTGACACTCTAATAACAATTCAAAGGTTAAACTCAGCCCATCAATTAAAAATCAGACATGAAGGAGCACTCATCGTTCCAAAAGAATCAATCCATCGTGAATAATTAGATTTCTACTATATTCAAAAAGATGTAACATATCATTTTAAGATTATAGTAAATTTGGTAATATAATTTTTTAGTAAATTACGTATTGATTATTGAATATTAATTCTCTTCCATGTAAGTTAACCTATCCCAATCTATAATTTATATGATCAAATGCAATATTCCACATGCATGTCATGTTCATATTCCAAAAGTATTTCCGAGTACCGAACAAAATGCTATCTTTCAATCGACTTATCTTTCAGCTTTTTGTCTATCAATATAACGATCCATTAAACCTCGCATAGTTTGTTCAAATCCACAACCTTGTTGAGTCACAAATCAAAGCTGAGGCATAACAAAAGATCTTTAAGTTCATCTATAAGAGGCATATCAAACGATGTGAACTTGACGTGACAATTGAAAGGCCCAACATGAGGAGCACATCGACTTTCTCATCGATAGCAATCGATACACTTCCAATTTTGGCAAATGCAATATATTAAGTAGGCATTAGGTGACATGGACACACTTCCATGCCATGCCAATCGAGCACTTGGGCTAGCTATATGTTGGTACATTGTAATGGCATCATGTCATTCGGCATGACAGACCCTTTCATACGCTTACGAGATCTAAATTCCAATACGAAATAACATTATTTTATGAGATTTATAATCTCAACACAAAAAAAACATAATTAGTAGAGATGAAGAAAAAACTTCTAAGTGGATTGTTGATGCTAAAAAAAAGGGAAAAAAGAAACCATTTATATTAGATATAGGTAATTAAAGACGTGAATAAACAATTAGCTGACAAGTAAGTACACCTTCCTCGGTTATGATTTCTTAAAGTTCATTAACTTCGAGTAGATAGTCTCCAACTTTATGAAAATAAAAATAATGACGCTAAATGAAAATATTGTGAATAATATATGTAAACTTTTAGTTGAAGAAGAAGCAAATGATGTTCCAATCATTATAATTCAATCACTTATGAGAAAAAATCACATGGGGGGATATATAGCTTATGATTATGGGTTGGATATCTAATGATAGCATTTTGTTTCTAATTCGATGACTCATTTTTTCTTAGTATTGGGTAAGAGGATTGAAATTTGCCACTAAAAAACTCTACTAAGACAAAAAAAAAAAAAAAAAACCTATCAAGAGCTTATAAGAAGTGGGATGAACAATTGGTCATATCTAGTATAGATCATTCAAGGTTTGTCCAGGGAAAATGAGTCAAGGCCTAAGATCAAGCCAATAGGCATAGTCGATGGACGATAGGTAAATATTCATAGATTATCTACCCCTTGTCGGTCCTGAGAAATGAAGGAAGCTAGGTTAGTCGAAGAATGGCTATCGATTTAAGGACACAAGGTGACCTTACTTTATCATGATAAGAAGGGATAGAGAAAATGCCTTGAGCCAATGCCTAGGTACTAAGCACTACGACACGGAAGTAACCCATGCTATACTCCCAAGAAAAGCTTGAACCGTCTTTAACAAAAGGGTACATGTACCTAAAATAGACATAGGTGAGTAGGTAGAGAATATCTATGGGTGTGAGACAACTCTCTCTAAGGAACTTAGCAAAATAGCCATATAATTTCTAAAAGGGCGTCTCATCAAAAAGGGGGTCATAGTGATCAGGACAAACAAATGTTTACCAAAAACACAAGTATTTACAAAGTCATAAGACCATGTATGGGGGATGGCGCTTACCCAATGTCGAAAGGTCAAGGAAGTTGATGACATGTGTAAACATAAAAACCGTAATTATGCTATTATTATGCGAAAAATTTTAGTATAAGAAACTAAAATTAAATTAATGATATGTATCATTCGATGCCATTTAGAAAGTTTTTATTTGATCTACAAGTGCATCATCGTCGGATCTGAATACTATAGCGATATCAATCTATAAGAAAAACTAGACTTACCTTTTCCTCCCTTCCGATCCTTCATAGGACTGTTATGAGTGATAAATTAGGGACTAAGGGAGATTGAGAATAAATATATAATCTTAATAATGTCATCAACATCATGTGCCACTAAGAGAAGATAAGAAAAAATATGTAATATCTCAATAATGCCACGCCACATCACATACGTCTCATTTTGTGTAGAGTTCCCAAGAAATTCTGTCTATTTATAAACAAGAGCAAAGAGTCTAAAATAAATAATAAAAAGAGTCACTCTTATCAAGATCATCTCCTAAGGAATTATACAATAATTGGACTTCATTTTTATTAGCCGATAACCATAATTAAAATCTAATCAAATCTATAATATATTTTACCCAATTAGAGAGGACCATATAATTTAACATTCTCCCACTTAACCCATTAATTGGTAAGATATAAAAGAAATTTAAAATAAAAATAATAAAATAAAAGATTATTTAAAAATAAATTTATTTAATTAGATTATGAAAAATTAAAAAAAATATTTTATATATGTTCATTAATTTTATAAAATAAGCAAATAAATCTAATAAACATAATAATATCACATTAAGTCTAACTATTAATGTCAGTCATAACGATTGTATGACATCAATATTATACTTCTTTCTATATACAATAATACTGTTGGCCTTTCCAAATATAATCCAAAATGATCTTGTAATTTGTCTTGTCAAGATAATCATATTATTATACTAAACTATAATATCTACATACATAAATATAAATAAGATAACAAAAATAAATAACTTTAATTACGTAAACAATAATGTGAATTATGATATTCACTCAAATATGTATCACCATATCTTTTATAGGTTACTCACAAACCTGATTATAAGAACATATTCTTTCAAGTACCTTGGGCTGTAAGTCATAAGTGAATGGATGAACAATTAATAAAGTGAAACTCAAATTCTTAATTAACATTAATTATTTCTAGATTCTTTCTCTAACCATCAATTACTTTATATAATAATGTATAAAACTGTTAGAGTATTTATCATTCTTAGGGAAAAAAACTACTGCAATATGTCATAAAATATCTTCAACAAATTAGCAATTAAGTTAGACCACACCAAATCCTGAGATAAAATTTTACAGTCATAAAGCTTGACTAACGACATCAAAACATACCACAAAATCAGCTTTTATTGTTGATAATATAATAATACATTACTTCATTTTTTTCATGTAAATTATAAAGTGAACTTACGAGGTAATTTACAAAATCATCTAAAAATACTATCAATTCAAAATGATCTAATTTTATATATGCAAGCATATAATCTTTCGTCCCTTCCAAGTATCATATTACTTTCTTTATAAACTTTAAGTGTTTTATTCTTAGATAATTCTAATATCTATATAGTATTTCAATTACAAAATAGATATCTAGTCTAGTATAAACTTGAGCATATAATAGACTTTCAACTGTGTATATATAAAAAATAATTTTTATAAATTTAATTCTCTTCCAATTTATTTTAAAAACACTTATTTTGATTTTTTTTTTACTTTTGTCATTTGTTGAACAAATATGTATACAAAATCTCTCTAAAACTCTATCCATATATCTTTTCTAAGATCGTCTTAGCAATCTTTAAGATCTATTCTTGAATATCTCAATGCCAATAATATAAGTTATCTTATTCATATCAACCATCTTAAAATTCATAGTAAGAAATTATTTGGTTCAATATAATGAATCAAGATCATTACTAATAAATAAAATATTATTCATGTATAAAATAATATAATAAACTAGCTCCCAATTGATCTTTAAATATAAATAATGATCAATAGTATTTTTCCTAAATAAGAAAAAAATAATAATATTATAAAACTTTATATACCATTGCCTAGAGGCTTGTTTAAAATTATTGGTAAGAAATTTCATGGTTCGATATAATTAACCAAAATCATTATTGGCAAACAAAGTATTATCCACATATAAACTAATATAATAAATTAACTCTTACTAACCTTCAAATATAAGCATTGATCAATAGTATTTTTTTTAAATCTAAAGAAAATAATAATATTATGAAATTTCATATATCATTACTTAGAGGCTTATTTAAGGCCATAAATAGATTTTCTAAATTTAGATACCAAATTTCATTTTTTTTTTCTTTTTTCTCTATAAATTGTTTAGGTTAATCCATATAAATTTTCTTATCCAGATTTTCAGAAAAGTTATTTCCACATCCATCTAATGTAACTTAAAATCATAATAAGTCACTAATGTGATTACGATTCTTAAGAGTTTATTTAAAAAACTAAAAAAATATCTTGTTATGATTGATACATTCTTTATGAGTAAAACCTTTCACCATAAGTTTGATTTTTATATTGTTTGATATTATCCTTTAAATCATATTTATATAATATACTTTTTTATAGTTATTGAATAATTGGATGAGTTCTCAAACATCATTCTAATCTATTAATTTCAACTCATATTTTCTTATATCATATCATTTTCCAGAATCATTACTTTTCATAACTTATGAAAATAATGAGGGATCCTTTTGATTCTTATGTCATAATCTAATTCTTGTAGATATACCCCATAATAATTCAAAATAATAGGTCAATTTTTACTTTGATATATATAATTTCAAAGAGTTCATTAAACTACGCTTCATTCTAATATTTAATTATAGGATCGTTACAAAATCAAGATTTATATTAATTATGTATAAACCATCATATATAATTCAAAAAACTTTTATTGAATTATGATGAGTTTACCACCACTGAAATAGAAATAATATCTTGACAATTCTAGATAAAGAATCTATATGTTTAGAATTATAAGAACATAACAAATATCCTCAAGGTCTATTAGATGAATCACCTCTAAGTATAGGCGATAAGTTCTCATTATTATTGCTTTCGCTTTAAGATGATTCACCATAACAATAAATATTTTATACTCTTTTGGTTCTTTTATTAAAATGAATCAATTATTGATAACATAAGTTCAAATATCAGAATCAATCTACTAAGAATTAGAAAGGACTTTTGTAATGTTTGATTCAAAAGTTACAAAGGTTGGACTTCTACTTTTCTTTTAATCAAAATCTTATAATTATTCTTCACATGATTTTTTTTGCCACAGAATTAGCATTTTACTATCAAGAATTTTCCTTTATAAGTTAATATAACATTTATAAACTCAAGTGATTTATGTTTTAATTTTTTTATTATTAATTACTCTTTAATTAGTATCCAAAATATCAATTAAATTTTATTTATCCTTAATTTTATTATAATAAATTTTAAATGAGCCAAACTAATAAGAAATAGAATTAAAAATAAATTATACGAGAAAAAACTCAACTATATACATTCTCAATATTCTTGACCTCATAACTTTGTCAATCTTATTGAGGGTATAATCTTAAATCTCTTAAACACCGTCTAACTAAATTTCATTCAGTTCTTTCATTAATATATAAGTCAATGACTTATTAAAAAAATTTAAATTAATTTTTAAATATTCTAATACATTAGTTATAGACTATAATGAAGTCTAAATATTATTAGCAATTATCATAAAATAAAGTCTTTTATATATTTTTCACTCATTTATGTTAATTATTTATTCTATAAAAATTTTAGTAGTCATGTCTATGATCCTTTCAACTAGTTTGATCAAGATATAACAAGTCGAGTGTAAATTCCATATACTCAAGTCATTTTTAATAATTTAATTTAAAAAATATAGAGATATTTATAAGAACACAATAAAGGAGATACTATTGTAATAAAATATTAACACTTTTATTTTTTCAATAAATATTGAGCTATTTCAACTTGGGTGAAATATTGATATATCTAATGTTTACATAAAATTATTTATGAAGAGCTAATATCATAATTTGTACTAGTATTATTATCTTTGGGTATATAATCATATACTACAACGATATCCAAAACAATATCATCTTAGTCTATCACATAATTACTTGAAATAGATTCTCCTTTATGATTATCTGAATATCTTAGTTATGCGTGTCATTATGAATATTATTTTTTAAATATTATTTAAAATTAAGCTTTTAATGTAATTTTATAAGTTATTAACTAAGTCACTTTGGCAATTACAAGACAAATACGATAAAATAAATTATAATTTAATTTTTTTATAAATGATAAAATATATATTATAATTTATATATAATAAGTCTATCATCTTAGGCCATATTGATAGTTACTAGTTAGATATAACTTAAGAATATAAGTTACAAATAATATTCCCTAATTTTTTAAATCTAATTTATACCAAAATAATTTAATAATAATAACCATAATAGTTATTAAATATTAATTAGCATAAAAAAATTTATATGATAACTATAATCATGATAAATTATAAATAATGTATTTTATGTAAAAAATAAATATTATTTTATAATTTTAAATATATACTTGTGAATAACTAAATAAATATTCGAGAACAATAATTGGATTTCAATTATCATTTGTAAAAATTTTATCAATATATCATACGAGAAAATTATAAAAAATCATAATTTATATATTTTTTAAACTTTATATGGAATCCTAAATTAGACTAGTTAACCCTATCTACTTGGGCAAGTTCATAATTTAGCTAAACACCAACCTAATTAAGTTAGTTTAAAATTAAATTCGATTAAAAAAAAATTGATCAATTTTTTTTATTTGATTAAAACTTGATTTATTGAATCTAAATTTAGTCAAATAGTCAAGATCAAGTTTGATCAAAATATATGATTAAAATTAATTAAATTAGTTAATTTTATAATTGAGGACAAAAGTTAGAAAAGTTTGATTTCTAAAGGGCAAAACTGTAATTTTGCTTAGAATATATATAATTCCTAAAGTGTGAAACTGTCAAAAGGATATAAATTAGAATTAAAAATTTTATAAGAGTACGATTATAATTTTAATAGTGAAAGCCTAAGAATCCCTCGCAATTGCCCTCGTAGCCACTAGCATGTTCCACTACACCCACATGTGCGAGTCCTTATTGGCGGTGCATTGATCATCCATTGCCTATGCACCGCCTACGATGGTGCGGCTATCTTCACACAATCGATCGATGACCTCATCGTCATCACGTCGTACTGTCACACCCACATGCAACTATGTGTCCACTAGCGACCACCATGATTGTCGCATTGTGAGACTATGCTCATAAGCTACTATGCAACACTATATTCATTGTAAGCACCATAGTTGTCATAAGCTACTATGCAACACTATATTCATTGTAAGCACCATAGTTGTCTTGTCGTATGTAATGACACTACTACAATCGCCTATGAATAAGGCATGTCAACCATCATAAGGCTATTGCACACAAGCAATTGTGCATGCGATCATCACTGGCTATAGTACCCCCCAACGTTTCCGTTGTGTATTGTAGCATATGTATGCAACCACTATCCACAATTAGGCTGATGACCATTGGAAGTCATCGCTCTCAACAATACTATCGCCGACAATAAGCTATTGATCAAACATGAGGAATCTTGCATCGCTCATAAGTAGGCGACAGGATGGACTAAATAGAAAAGTATATCGACAATATAAACAAATTGTTTAAGCATAATAAATCAAAATCAAATAACATATTTTCGCAAGCAAAGGGTGCTAATAAATAGATATAAATTATTTAATTTCAAAACATGACTTTGATACTTATTGTAAATATAAAAATCATAATTATGCTACTATTATGCAAAAACCTTTAATGCTAAAAGCTGAAATTAAATAACGATTGATCAAATTTATGATGTATATTTTTCGATGTCATTTAGATTAGAAAGTTATAGGTGTTTTCTCTTTAATAAATAACGATATATCTGTAGCTGTACCATTGCCCGATCAGAAAGCTGTAGTGATGTAGATTTACAATGAGAACTAGACTCATCTTCTCTTTCTAGTTTTCATAGAACTGTTATGAGTGACGGATTAGGGACTAAGGGAGATTGAAAATAGATCTGTAGTATTAATAACATCACTAACATGACGCAGTACTAGGGGGAGAAGAGAGAAAATATGTAATCTCTCAATAATCACATTATATACGTCTGTGTAGAGTTTCCAAGAGATTCTGTCTATTTATAGACGAGAGTAAAATGGTCTAAGATAAGTAATTAAGAGAGTCTCTCTTATCAAGATCATCTCTTAAGGAATCCTACCATAATTGGGTTTTCTTTTTATTGGGGTTGATAATCATAATTAGAATCTAATCAGATTTATAATATATCTTATCTACTTAGATAAAGCTACATAATTTAACAACTTGATGATAGGAGAGCCGACGACCGAAGCCCTGGTGAATGATGATTGTAACTATAACAATCCTATGATAGCACAACTTCTTGTTGGGTAAGTTTCAACTCACATGAAAAGCGTAACGATCTGAACACTATCTCAAAGAGAGGCTCATTGAAATAGACATATCTATGAAGGTGTAGATTCCCCGCACCTAGATATAAAGACCCTGTAAAGCTTTATAATTCCGTAGAATTGGTTTTAAGCCGTGGAAGGCGAACATGTAGAAGGCCTCCTTTCACGAGTAAAATTTATTCCTTGAACAAAAGCTTATTAACGTAGAATAGGCTTACTAAACCAATTATTACACATGGACTGAACCGATCCATCGGATCGGGAAAAGTAGGAATTGGACTTTAATTTGGCCCGTCTAGTTCTTTAATTAGATAACCTTTGATCAATAACACCTAAAATACCCTTTTGTCTGTAATCGTCATTCCATTTGCTTTTAATAAAAGTATTTAATTATCCTGATTATATGTCATTTGACATTTCATTGGCTTTTTTTTTTTTGTCGAGAATACCCTCGGATGAAACCTCACACTTACTGCAAATTTAACCTCGCAACCTGTGATGTTCTAACCTTTTTTTCACAGGTTATAATAATAAAAAAAATAAAAATTTAAAATATAATCACATTAAATCAAATATATAATATTTTTTGAAAAAAAATAATATTTCTGATTTGATTTAAAAGGAATACTCACTTAGTGATATATAAACATTGATTTTTATTTAAAAATAGAGATAATATTTAAAAATTTTAAAATAGAGATAATCGTCAATATCAATAGATATTTATATCTGAAAATTATGCGAAATATCATTAAATTAATGAAATTTATTTTATTAATAAAATAAATTATATAGTTCCTGTATCATATGCTTTGACTGCGTAACTCATTTTAATCTTAGTTGAATGGATGGATTAATTATAATATATTATATTATATTATATTATGTGAAAAATACAAAACTCATAGATAATAAATATTACGATCGAATGCGAAAATATCTTATCTCTTCCATCATCTCCACAGAAACCATTGCTTTTAATGGGCACCCAGCTCAGCTGGACGCGTGCGAATCACGCGCGTCACGCCCGGTGATCTCTGCGCAACGATGACGCCGCTTCGCATGACGACGACGCAGAAGCGACAGTCCTCCCACCGCCACCACAACGCCTTCCGAACGCCAGCTGAAAGGAGAGCAATAAAGGCAAGAGGTCATATGGAGACACATGATATGGAAGCATGCAAAAGGCTACGACGACGGATCGGCTAGCCACCATGTGACGGTGGAGCCGGCCAGCGCAGAGATGTCTCCGGGCCGGCCTCACTCGCCGGTGGTACCACCACAACCAGCCTGTCATGTAGCTCCATCACTGTTTCTTCCTCCACTTTGATCCGAGTAAAAGAAGGAAGGGGCAGACTCCAGTGATTACTGGAAGATATCCGGGTTGTATTCACGGGTGCTGGACACACGAGACTGCTCTTCTTCGCCTGCACATATGCCTGCCGTATGGTGGATGGCACTGCTCTTGGCCTCCATTATTATCGTCGAAACAAATCAGCTTCTCTCCTTTACATTCAACTCCAAGTAGATGCGAGAATTCATGTCTCTGGTAATATGACCAACTCATATAACGTGTTCGTCGTACGTAAATGATGAGCATGAGGTGAAACCACATTTTGCTATGGCATTGTAGCCAAAAGCAGCAGCATTAATTCTTGGAATTAGTAGTCCTTTCTGTTTGGTGCGGGAAAAGGTCGATGATGCCGACGACACCATTCAACAAAATGCTTACAGCGAGGAAGAAGAGATCGGAGCAGAACTATATATGAAGTTAACCTTCATCGAGGGTTAACTCTTCGATGACTATAAAAGCAGATGACAAGAAGGGAAGTCTCGAACCTGATCGCTTTCTCTCTCTCTCTCCACTGCTCGAATTGGAGAAACCAACGAGCCTCTTCATTTCTTTCCACAGCTTTCTTGAACTGTTGGCTACTGCTGAGGGCGAGCAGAAGACGGTTCAGGAAATCTGTGGGAATACATGCAGAGGCTGGAAGAAGTGAGTGAGTGTCGCAAGAGATGTATCTCCAAACAATGGTAAACAATGTTCTTCCTGATTCGAGTTGATTTCATTGTCTCGATAATTTGTCTGTGATGAGAGTGTGTAGATCCATGGCATTATGGACAGAGTGATGAACTAATATAGTTCATGACATTAAGAACCTCTCTTCAGGTTTTGTAATTGAGGTTGATATCTACCGATTTCAATAGCGAGAAATCATTGTGTGATTATATAAAGAGGCTTTTGAAGATTGAGGTTACATTACGACACAATTCTTATGTGTAGTCTTATCTATGATTGCTGGTAAACTTAGCAGATCACGGACACTGTAAATGGCAATGTTGCCAACTATTGCCTTGGATATATTTACTCATCCATACATTTACATATACATTCCCAATTTGTTGGAACTTGTTGTTTTTATATATTATGGTGAATTTGATACAATTTATTACTTTTTCTCTTCAAATTTATATTGCAGGTTGTTTTTTTTTTATTCCAAAACTCCTACTTGTTTCATATATTTTATGAAACATAAATTCTCTCATCTTCAAATTGAGCAATAAATATTCAGTATTACATATCATTCCAAAATTTCACTTATATATATATATATATATATATATAATTGTGTGACTTCAATGTATGTGTCATCCTCTTTTAATATCTTGTTAGCTCCAAGTCTTCTTCATATTTATTTCACTTTTTGATGTTCTATCTAAAGTATCTGTGTATTTTCAAGACCAAAGTGACTTCCAATGAGAGGAGAAAAGAAAGAGAAGTGAAAACTTAATGAAGTAAAGAAGAGAGAAGAAAAACATAAATAAAAATAATTAGTCTATGAAGTATTTTAGGTACTCTAGATTTTATATTTTAATTTTAAATGTTAATCAGTAACAATAATTAGTAAAATTTAACAAGAGTTTATTCGATGGATGTAATGTAAATGAGAGTACGAAATATATTTGGAAGGATATATATATATATATATATGTGTGTGTGTGTGTGTGTGTGTGTGAATTAAAAAAATTGTGTGTGTGTGAATTAAAAAAATTGTAGTGGTAAATAAAATATTTCGGAATATCGAAAGCATATAAGTACATGTCATCACTTTTCTAGTCAATCTTGATTTGATAGTTTGTGAGTAAGTCAATTTTAAAAGTCAAATGTGTCAAAGAAACAAAACTAAATAACATTTACTATTAAATAGACGCATTGAATATATATGAATTTAAAAGTCAAACTTCACAATATTGCCATCCGATGAAATAATTAACTAAGTATAAAATATTATAATTTATTATTAATTGATTATCATTATCTCATCCTCGTATAGTTGATACTTAGCTATCATATTACCTTCATTTAGTGGATAAGTTCCTTCTATTTAATTTACTATTCAATCAACATATTACATAACATACGGAGATCATCAAATAGATAATATTATATCACCAAGAGAGTCGATTCAACTCTATACAATCTCACATTGACTTAACAAATTATTACCTCATATTTCTAGATTTCAGTGCATGACTCCATAATCGCATTTATCATCGAATGATATACGCAATCATTCATGATATTTTTCATGATCTCAAGCTCAATGATCATATATCATATTATAAAAGAGCCTTAGGTATACAAATTATATTTTATAGATTTGATAATTGAGTGAGTTCTTGGAACATAGGGTATGACACAAATTTTTATAGGATCTCAACTTAGCTTATTAGATTTTCTACTCATTCGACACCAAAATAGTCTGAGATAGACTAATCGACTCCGAATCTTTATCTAGACAATCAAAATCTAGTGTAACATTAATCAAAGGGAAACTCATGACACTTGGATATAAGATTTCTACATCTTTGTCTCATTTATCTATATCTCATTCCTCTATAGGCTATCTGTGGTAACATTCTGATGTCGGTATGCGGTGTTTGATATCAATTTCACATAGTTCATTGGGATAGTGTCAAGAAGCCACGCGTGCGTGCGTATGTACGCACACGTGCACGTACGCGGTTTTCTTTTGGCTTCCCTCTGCCTAAGCGTTGCGGTCTAATTTCTTTCGGGTGATAAATCGAGGGCGGTCGATGAACAGAGCAAGCTTGAAATATCCTGCGCAGGAAACGGGAAATGGCATTGACGGCGGCGGCTTGGGGCCAGGCGATTCTGCGGCCGCTGCCTCCTCATCTCCAACCAAGCCCAACCCGATGCCATCTTCCCTTCTGGATCTCCACCAGAACCACCGCCGCCGCCGCCGCCACTACCACCGTTGTCCGCGTCTCTCCACGACCTGGAGGAGGAGGAAGAGGAGAGCAGAAGGAAGAAGAAGAAGAAGAAGAAGGAAGCATGAGTTCTATTGATACGTCGCGACTCTTGTCGGTCGGTCCTACCATCCTTCTTTCCTCTTCTTTTCTCAAGCTGCTTTCTTTCGTTCCCCTTGATTTTTTTAGGGCTATTTGGGGAATCCATCACTAGTGTTTTGATTGCATTGTTGGTGACAGATTCTATGTGACGAAGACCCAAGTAAGCCAATCGATCCATGACCGTGGTTATGGATGGTCAATAACCTGGCGATTCTCTAGTTTAGTTATATGTTTGATTTATTGTTCTAGATAATGCAGAATTCTTTATGTGCCACATGGTCTATAGAAAAATATGAAAATGGCCGAGATGCTTATTTTGTGCCTTCTGATTAATAGTGGTTCGTCTGAAATGGTATCAGACGAACCACTTTATTGTTCGCATCATGTCAATTAAGTATTTTCATCAGTTTGGTATCAGAGTTGTGCTTGCATCAAATATTTGAAGAAGGCCTTTGGTGATCAATTAGACTCCTAAATATGATATATGGTAAATCAGGATGAATAAAAAAACTTCAAAGGTCCCAGCAAAGTGGGTGCTCCTATCTTTTTCTAACAATTGCATTGGATGTATGGAGAGGTTCTGATATGCTTGAGCTGTGTGTGTGGAAATAGCTTAAATGTATGAGCAGAAATCTTGTACATGTTACTTCTTATAAGTTCCCATGGATGTAAGAGAAATTGGTCAATCTTATTATGAATGTCAGATGAAGCTAAAGAAAGTATGGGAAGTTGAAAGTCGGCAGAACTCTACTTAAAATAATGTGCAGGTGAGGGTAGACGGGACTCTGAACAGAGGAAGTTTATTGACATTAATATGCATATTGAAGTTATTGATGCTACTAGGGCCTTTTAGCAAAAAAAAAAGTTGTAGTAGTAGTGCAGAATAGCTAGAAGGGGGTTTTCTAACTGCTACAACAGAGGAGGGAGTGAAGTGTTTGATACGAGAATTAGAAGAGAAGAAATGATTGATAAGTTTGATAATTCAGTGGCAGGCTAGCAACTTGGAAGCGTAGGAATAGTGAAGGCTGTTATCACAAAATGGAAAATCTATGATGGTAGCCCGAGTTCTAATCCTCTTCATAGCCCGTGAGTTGGTTAGGAGCTATCACAAAAAGTCTATAAGCCTTGCACGTGTAATAAGCATTATGATTTACTTTTATGGGAGTCTATAGAGATGCCTGATGTTCTTGGATTTCCTTAGCAAATCAAGCAATGGACTATGAAATGTATAAGAAATTCTGACTTCACAATTTTGCTTAGTGATAGAATGATAACATATTTTAGAGGGCGGAAAGAACTAATACAAGATTCCCCTTACCATGTCTATTGATCATAGCCATCAAGTGCTTATCTCAAATATAGATCAATTGGTGATAAGGAGTTTGGTTTCTACACTTTGTGAAAGAAGTTCAGTACCAATCTAATTTTTGCATCAATAAGTTTTAGAGCCTTGGTGTAAATTTCAATTGGGTCCATAACCTTAAAACAGACAAAAAAAGACCTCCTAAAATTTTTATAATGTTTCTCTAGCTTTCCTCTGTAATCCATAACAGAAAGCTGACATGATTATTAAAAGGACTCAGTTTGCCAACATGGCATAAAATAGTGTGAGAAACTTTATATGACACTAAATAGTATGAGCTGATGCACAACTTTTCTAGGTTCGTAAGTTAGTCCTATGGTGCAAGCAAGTCTACCTTTTATCTAGCTTTAGGGGTAGCTAATGGTAGGACTTGACTGAAATGTTAACTAAAGTTGAGTCAGTTTACATCAACTGAAATTAGGGTTCTAACTGAGATTCACCCCAAAGTTCAAGGACTAGTAATCTATTCTATACAATATTTGTGCGTGACCTAGTTATATTTTGTGATTTAGAGCTATTTCCTTGGGGGAAATTAAAAAGGCTTTAGAAGATTTCTATCAGTAAGGATAAGTTGATAGAAATAATCAAATAAGTGTGATGCACCATAGTCACTTGTAAGTCAAAGGTTTTTTTTTTCCCCCTAGATTTGATAGGTTCCACTTCTAACACATTTTCTTTCTTTTATCTTTCAATAATACTAATAGTTGTTGCTTCCACTTGAATCGTGAGACACAATGACAAGTGCATCTGCTGTGGCAATTCCTCCACTGAAGTTGGTGGTAGTCATAAAGGTAACGTTTTCTACTTCCATCGACATTGGTTGCGATTGCCACTAGCACCGGTTGTAGTGGCTGAATATTCTTGACTGCTGTATAGCTGACTAAACAATCAACGGTATGTAGGTTATTCTTTTGACAGTTACTTTCTTATAGAATATAGTTGCTTTAGACGATGCATATTGCTGTCCAGAAAATGTGTATTGCAGTTTAGAAAATGTTGAGGCTCTTGTGACTGAAATATACTGCAAAAAATTCTGGATATCATTCATCACATCTTTCTATTCTCATAATGAATGCTTTCTCTATTTTTCTTGATGGAGATATGTGAAGTTTGACTACATTATTGATGGATAGTGACATATAGTGGGTACATCAGTGTGCAATATGGAGAAATAAATTTACCATAGAAGAAATATTTTTCCATGAATATACTATCTCTGTTTTATTTATAGTCTCATTTCTTCTCATCTGCCATGGTCTTGTTCTATGCTTGATTACTTATGGTTCCACTCCTAATTGCAACAACAGGATGATGTCAATTACCTATGGAAATTGGCTGCTGGCTCCATTGGTGGTGCTTCTGCCGTCAAGTATGGTAGCGTTCTTTTCCCGGATATAACACGGCCTAACATAGTGCAAGCTCTTTTAATGATATCACTGCCTGTTCTTGTTGCTATTCTGATTTTAATCAAGGAAAGCAGTAAGGATGTCCAAGATGAGGAGCTACTTTAAAAGACTGATCCATTCTCTGCTAGGATAACACGACAACATCTGCTGTGTGCAACAACAGAGATTGATGACACCAGTATCTTGTAATTAAAACATGACCTGATTCTCCTTTTTCATCATTATTCAGTTTTTCTTGAATCTCATCTTTGAGCAAATTTTGTGAAAGAGCAATTAGAAATTCGATACAGCTCAAAGACAGGTATGCCCGGGTACCCGAATAAATCCGATCTGTTATCAACGAAAGAAAATCCTTGTTGATAATTTTTTTGATACCTCTCATGCTCATCAGCCTTTGTCAGCGGGCCTCGAAAAACTTGCTTAGATGTTCTGCTTGTGTGTGAGGTGATGATGGAAAACTATGGCTATTTTTCCAGAAATACTGAACTTACAGACAATGCTTACAATTGAGCATTAACTCAGAATCTGGACCAGTTCCACCAAGAAAAGAGGGGGAACCCTATGGTACAATGAATGATACAGGACCAACAAATTCCTTCACACAGCCCTGGAAACAAACCCAGTTCACTTGTCTACCTGATAACTTGAGGTTAAAGACTTAAACTTGAGTAGTCGGACAAACACACACACAGAGACACACAAAAGAATGAGTACAATTTTTCATGAAAAGAAGAACAGTAGGGAAAAGTGAGAAGAAGAAACGAAGCACACACAGGAGACTGGGAACAAAAACCCCCATCACACTTTGCCACCATTCTCTTTAAACAGGGTTTGCAGTGGGCAACTGGAACCGCTTTTCTTCAGCGGTAGCTGTTCATAGATCAGCTGTTATACCGGTCGTGAGAAGGAGGAGGTCAGGGAGAAGGAGGAAGTCAGGGAATCGGAGATTTGCGATATTGGCCCTTGTTGTTCCGTCAGCTGATGGATGTCCTTGACGATGTCGAAAACCGCATCTGGCTGTGCCAGTTTCAGCGCATTCTGGGACATCTTCTTCAGCACTTCTGGTTCAGGGCCGAACCAACGAGCAACAAGGCTGGCCGTCTGCTTTGAGCTCTTGGAGAACACTCCGGCTCCGTTGTCGACAACGTACGGCACATTGCCCACCTCCTGCAACACACGTAATAGCACTTATAGTGCACCGTTTGACAGTTGAAACAAGGAAGATATGGTCTCTAAAATCCCAAAACTATGTCTCTCCCTCCTCTACCAAAGATTGAGTGCTTGTTCTTGCGATTGCATCAGTCGAAAAAATGAGGTGGTGTTTGTGCGTGCCATCAGTGGGATGTGCGAACAAACCTGTCCAGGAATGAAGTCATTTAGGATGATGGGAAGCCCCCTTATCAGAGCCTCGGCAATCGTACCAGGTCCAGCCTGATGAGAGAAAGAATCAGCACCACATAAAGCATGATTACCAGAAGAAATCAAGACAGACTAAGAAGAACATTACACCTTTGTTATGATGCAATCACAAGCTCCCATCCATTTCTCCATTTGAGTTTCGAACCCCCTTATCTGTCATCACCGATCGGTTCTAAGCAGACGTCCCAGGAAACAAAGATTACAGAGCAGAGGTTTCAAGTTTCGGTACCTTCACAGGGATCTTCCACTGAACATCCTGTAGCGCAGAGCTTAGGGTTCGATTACGGCCACAGATGACCACAAGTTGGCCGATGGGTTTGCCGAGCTCCTTGTCAAACAGTGACTCACCAAGGGCCTTGGCAGTCTTCTTCACTGGACCCATCCCCTCACCTCCTCCCATGAGTAGCACCGCAGGGAGCTCAGGATCCATCTCAAGCTCTTTTCTCAGCTCAGCCTGTTGGGTGGTAACAAATGCATCTAAATTTCCATGCACAGAAGAAATTACCATCTAAATTTCCATGCATTAAAACCTTGACGAGAACTGCACGACAGAAGGAAGGCCTGATGGGCAAACCAAACACACGGATCTGCGAAGGCTCGAGTCCATCCAACGAAGCCCTCTTCGCTACTTCCTCGGAGGGGCAGTAGCATCTGCTGACATCAGTGTGGAACCTGAAGCAGGTGGGAGTGGTTCCGTCAATTCAAAGTCATGGCCACATACAGGCACAGAAAGAAGATGGCAAGAGGAGTCGCATGCACCATGTAGGGTGGCAGGTGTTGAGGTCCGTGATGACAGTGACAAAAACAACCCTCTTCTGAAGGTTCTGCCATTTCAGCACACACAGAGGAATGTGCTGCATGAGGGGATGAACACTGATGATGATATCTGGCTTATACTTCTTCAGACCAGCCTCCACCTTCCTTCAGTCATCAATAATGCATGATTTAGAAGAATAAGTACAAAAGAACACGGAAATCCTGTTCCTGAAACTGACACCCCTAATCGATGAACCGAAGGTAGACATGTTCTCGACTGTCCGTGGTTGCTTCATTGAAGAAGGGAAAGGGGGAGGATACAGAAACGATCCGTACTTGGCATAGAAGGCTGCAATGGCGGCAAGATAGACGTTGTGGATCCAGCGAGGAGAGGTGCCATGAAATGCGACTCTCCACAGCTGCACATGCTTCACCATGAATTTGTAGGACCTCTCCATGTCGTTCAGCGGCCAACCTGCGTGTTCCATGAACAAATCCTTCACAAACACCTGCACGTTAAGAGAAGAAACATGCAGAATATGTTGTGAATTCTTGATCCTTTCCTATCTGTTTCGATCCAAAAAAACATTAAAGATAAGAAATTAAACAAAATAAAGAGGAAAAAGCAATCGATGAGGGATGATTAGCAAGAAATGTCAAAAAAATTAGACCTTTCGATTGCAGAAAATGACACAATTAATCATCCAAGAAGCCATACTTTGCCACAGATTCTTAATAGGCTAAAAGTGAGATCTCGGGCGAAACCCTGTTCACCAAACAGAGGAAAGGGGGCACGAGAACGAGCGATATACCCACCTTATACTCGTCGCCGAATTCAATGCGGAAGGCATCACGAATCGCCTCAGCGGAGGCCCGATGCCCGCCGCCGGTGTCGCTCATCAGGATGAGCACGTTCTTGGTCCGCTCAGCCCCGATCTGGGTCATCTCCATGGTGCCTTCCTCCTCCTCCCAGAACCCGATGTCGTCGTCGTCCCCGACGCCCTGCGCCGAGGCGCCGGACGGGAGTCTCTTCCTCTTCCGCGTCAGCAGCTGCTGGCTGTGATGGGCCAGCACGGTCTGCATCACCACCTCCCGTATCGACTTTCTCGGCGACACCACCGGCGCCGCCATGGCTTCCCGCACCGCCGCCTATGTCGGGTGGTGGTGGTGCGGAAGAAGCGTAGGGCAACGATCGGAGAGCTCCGCCGCCACCGCCACCGCGAGCTTGGGTTGCCGGATACGTGGACGGAGGCGGGAAAACACCGAAGGGAGGGTGCTATTTATAGAATGGCATACGTTTGGATCAACGGTTGGGAATGGGAAGTTGAAGAGGGAGGAGTAGAGAGAGAAGGGACGGTTAAGCTGGCTTTCCGAAGGCCAACAACTATTCTTAGAGAGAGACTTGGTCGGGGAATGCCAAATTTACTTCGATGATCTGTCAAAAATCCATTGGATGTTTCCTTACAATCTTTATTCTACTTGATGACAATGTTTTTTGGTCTTTTATCTTTTGTTGTGGGAGAAAGTAAGGCAATTTGATGTTTTTATCTTTTATTATGGGAGAAAGTAAGCAATTGTTCAATTATCCTTGAAATTTTTTGAATTATATTAAATTAAATTATAAGATGATCATGAAAATCTTTATTTTTTCTGGTTGGAAAAATGACAAAAAAATTTCAAATATCCATTAAATCTGTATGTCATATGATGTTTATAAATAAAATTAAACTCTAATACCAATTATCATAATGCACGAAACATTTGATTTACTAATTTAGTTAAATACAAAATATTAACTCAAGAAATTTAAATTTAAATTAATATTAGTACATTCATCAACCTTTTATATAATGATATAAGTCTCCGTGGGATAAATCAAAATATGAACATTAAAATTTAATTTCTTGGTAATTTAGTTCTTGATAAAACTTGTTGTAGTCCTTTGGAGATCAATACTATTGATAAGAGCACATAAAGATCAATACTAGAGAAAACTTGTTGGGCTGTGTTTTCATTCAACTGTTTTAAATAACATCATGAAAATAGATTTTGGACTGTTCTTATGATTGGATATTGGTATGCTCCAAAATCTATTTTAAAGAGGGTAGCCCATGTTACGTTCATTTATTTATTATTTATCCTATCCTTCCTAATCATCTCCTCTCATTAATCTTCATTTTCTTTCAAGCACATCCTCTTCAGTTTCAATCTTTGTGTTTTTTTTACTTTTTAAAATGTACAAAATCGATGCTCTTCTTTTATATTTTTTAATCTTGAATTTATGATGATGATAATAATAAAAAAAATATTAGTGGTGGAGGTAAAAAAAGAGATGATATTTAAATATTTAAATATGATTCGAATAATATTAGGGAGGATCAATATGTATAGCCTTGTATTTAAATATTTAGAGAGGTTATTTATATGATTCCAATCTTATTTTTTTATATCTTAGGAGAGCAATATTATCATCATAGGAAAGCTCACCCTCTAAAAAGGCTTACCTAGTACACAAGACTTCCACCAATATTAGGTTTGAGAATGATTAATATATACAGCCTTACCTTTAAACATTTAAAGGGATGGATAGTCTTTGTGAAAAAGAGTATACATAGTGTATAAGGCTCTTGCCAGGGTTGGGAAATGATTAATGTATGTAGCCTTACTTTTAAATATTTAAGAAGATATCATAGATGTAGATGATATATGCTAACAAATAATAGCAATGATGATGATGGGAATAAAAAAGGTATGGTAGATGATAACATGATGAATGTATTTTTTGGTGATATTGGAGGCAATGGTAATAATAATAGCAAAAAAGATGATAATTATGGTGATATTGTAGTGATTGTGGTGAAAATTAATGGTTAATGATGAGGATATTATTAGTAACAATGGTGAAGAAAATAGTAGTAGGATAGTATAAAAGTATAAAAATCATGATTATACTACTGTTATGGAAATTTTGAATATCATTAATTGAAATCAAACAATAATAGATTAAATATATGATACATACCTTTTGATGCTACTTAAAAAACCTTTATTTGATCAGTGTGTAATTATCGGATTCAAAGATTGTAATGATGTTGATATATAAAGAAAATTAGACTCATCTTCTCCTCTCTTCCTAATTTTTAGAAAACCATGAGTGATGGATTATGGATAAAGTGAAGATGAGAGAAGATATGTAATCTCTCAATGACAGAATATTTCGTCCCTAAGAGGTCCTATCTAGAATTGGGCTATACAAGTAAAAAAAATTTAATTTTTGAAGGACAAAACTATAATATTGTTTGAGATATATAATAAAAATATATATATATAGTTTCTAAAGGGTAGAACTATAAAAGGGACATAAGTTGTCGCTATAATTTACATAAATAAAACTCAAACACTCATAGCCACCCTTATAGTTGTCGCTACATTTCACGGTACTCATATACGTGGGTCAATGATGCAACGACCGTTCATCGCTTGTGCACCACCCACCATGGCATGCCTCTTCTCACATGACCAACTATCACATCATGCTATCACGTTCCTTATTGGTGGAATACCTCCGTGATGTGCCATTGACCAAGCATCATCGACGGATCACCCCATTACACGGTCATGCATATGTTTTGATCGGCAACCCCCACGGTTGCCACGATGCACAGTTGTACCCACACATCCACTATGCAGCCGCTAGGGACCGGGGCCTTCGGCATCTAGTTGATGTTGGTCACAGCCAGTAAATGCTATAGCAGCATTGCTATAGATGCCATAGTCGTCGTAGGTAGCGGCATTGTTGTAGTCATCATAGGCAGTGATGTTGATATAGTCACTTGCAACCAAGGCAATCCGACCACTACAAGGCTATTGCACACAAGTAGCCATGCATGTGATTGTCACTAGCTATCGTATCCTACGATGTTTTCACTGCGTACACAATTGTTACCCGCAATTGGGTTAGCGAAATTGAATGTCACCATCCTCAATAATATTATCGTAGATAATAAGCTATCGATAATGGTCCATCGATCAAATATGAGGAACCTCGCATCACTCACAAGCAAGTGATAGGACGGACGAGATAATAAAGTAGATCTAAAGCATCGTAAATACAACATCTAAATCTGATAACACCTTTTTTTTCGGCAAGTGAAGGGTACTAACAAACATATCTAAATTGAAAATAGATCTGAAATACTTTTATGCTCTAAAGTATTTGATTTTGAAACATGATTTTGAATCAAATTATAAGCATAAAAATTATGATTAGGCTATTGTTATGTGAAAAATTTTAATGCCAAAAATAAAAATCAAATGACAATAGTTCGAATATACGATATGTGTCTTCCAATGTTACTCAGAAAGCCTTTATTTGATCTATAAGTGTATCATTATTGGATCCGAAAGTTACAATAATATTGATCTATAACGAAAACTAAACTCGTCTTCTTCTCTCTTTTTATCATTTACAAGACTACTATGAATAATAGATTAATGATAAAATGAAGATGAGAGAAGATGTATAATCTCTCAATGATGGATTATTTCATCCCTATGAGATATTATCCTCTTATAGACGAGAATAAATGGTCTAGAATAGTAATTAGGAGGATCCTTTTCGTCAAGATCATTTCTTAAGAAATCCTATCATAATTGGATTTTATTTTTATTGATCAATAATCATATATATATATATATATATATATATATTCTTATTAAATTAGATATAACAACGTAATCTAACAGATAATTCATAGTATTGAATGCAAGTTTCATTATCTGCATCTGAAAACATAGATAAAAGTTGTTAACATTGCGCTGTAAATGCATATATGTTGCACATATATGATGATTAAGTGTGTACTATGTGAGATTGGGGCTCACATTTCCAATTAACCTGATAATTCTCAAAGTAGGTTGATCAAAGGTCTTCCAACAGCAGTTGGAACCTAAACATATATTAGTAGGCAGAGGTTTCCAAACTTTGAACTAATATTCAACATGATGGATCAATTGTTTTAAGTATGGGTTCTATCATTGTCAAGGATCACTAAACACAACTACTAAGAATTTTTTGGTGCAAAAGAAATGCTTAGTAGTACCTGAATCAGATCCGTCCTTCCCTCGGCAGCTGACCAATTTTTTGGACCTCAATCGATCTGACATTATGATGATTACTGTTGTTTATTTCTAATTAATTATTTTCAGTACAAAATTAAGTTAAGATGGCTACATTTGGTAGGAGTTGGTGGTGGATGACATGAGCATGACTCAACCAAAGAGACATATCAAAGAACCTACGAAAACAAATAATAATGCCTCATTCAGATGCAACAAATGAGCCATTTGGAAAAGCTCTTTAGGTCGATCGAATAGTCCTTAAAGACTTCTAGGATTAATGTAGTCTATGTAAATAGCAGATTTTACTCATAATATCAACAAATGAAGATGCACTGTTCCTCCCCATTGTCTATAAGAATCACCCAATGGAAGATTGTTATCCTCTCCTGCCTTTTCTAATCTATCTTATTTTATTTTTTTTTCTAAAGGTGTTATATATTTTTATTTACCACGAAGATTTTTATGATCAGTGATCAATCTGATTCTTCAAAAAGTCCGGTATGTGATATATCAAGTTATTAGACAGTCTTATGTATATTTATTTAGAACTGCAATTACGAATCTTACAAGAACATTGTATTAGATAACATTTCATGCTGTTTCCTTGCTGCTTTTACTGGTGCTTTTAACCTCAGAAACAAGTGAGATTATGTTATGGTCTTACCATTTGACTTAGTTCATATTTAATTTGTAAATAAACCTATACTAACCCACTTAACTGTAGTGTTAGATGTTATTTACCTATGAGTGACATGCACCATCTTGACAGACTTCATCTGCACCCAAAAGAATTTTTTACCTTTCCTTTTGTGGAGTAAATCCACCATGAATTTTTCTGACATGTGCAGTCATCATCACTTATGTAATTAATGCAATGTTTCTGTATCTACAATATTTATGATCATGATAATTTCTTACAAATTTTGTTTTCAGTAAGTTTATAGTATGATGAATATATTCTTAAAGCTGAAATATAAGAAGGCCAGTCTTTTCACTTGGAAGATCTAACCAAAGAGTAATGGGTCTTCTTCTCCACCAACTATTGACAGCAGCAATCCTGAATATTCATTTTCCTACAGCTAAGACAAATCTGAACATATTGTCCTCTAAAGTCTGCTGTAAGAAAGACCTAGTCACAATCTCAGTCATCCATCTCCATGGGAGGAGGAAGGAGGATTCCATTCTTCCCGGTGACAGGACAGGCTTTACTTGTTACAGTGCCTTGATGTTAAACTGCACCTTTTACTTTGTTCTTCCTCTGGTAACACATAATGGATGCTACTGTTGTCTTGGTGCTGCCCATTGCTTCAAGAGAAAAAAGCTCGATGGTAAGTGGGTTATCAACTTCAGTAGTGGAAGTGTGATAATAATTTCTACTGATGTCTCTGCTTTCTAATCCATGATGCAGTCATTCACAGTGAAGATGTATGGTTTACTCTTCAAAACAGAGGTGTAGTAGGTCTGTGTAAAGATCAAAAGGGCAATGATTGCTTTGCAAGTTAGTATTCAGCTCTACCCCATATATGACCACAAACATCTCTACGGAAGTTCGTGATGAAGAAGAAGCAGAGAGAGCGTTGAGTGCAGCAATCCGTATGGGCACCACCCACCTCATCTTGCCTCCCCTCAACAACTGCGTCCTTCATTGCCGCAAAGACCACAAACCAAAGAAGCAATATTGAAGCCACCAACTTCGATGAACCACCTTTCCTCTTCCAAGCACCTCTCGCCACCGTTCTTATACGACACCAACCATCACAGATCTCATCCGAGGCTGAAGCCATGGACTGGTACTCCTGGCTGTCCCAATCTAGCCTCGATCCGGGCCTCGTCTCCGAGTACGCTCTTCTCTTCTCCAACAACGAGCTCGTTGAGGATGACATCGCCCACTTCAATCACGAGTTTTTGCTGAGCATGGGCGTCTCCGTCGGCAAGCACCGGCTTGAGATACTCAAGCTAGCCAAGAAGGGCATGTACAGGTCGCCGCGCTCGGTGGCGAGGCTCCTCGCTGCCATCAGCATGACCAGGATCTGCATAGCCAAGTACGTCCGCTCCTTCGTTCGGCGGAACAGTTCCGCGATCGTCGTCGTCCCCAGGCCTTCGTACAACGGCGGAGCGGCGCCCAGGGGGAACATGTTGAAGAGGAACAAGAAGCTGGTAAAAAGCAAGCAAAGAGAACTGCTGCTAACTGACGGTGGCGTAAAGGTGTCTTCTCCGGTGAGGGTGTCACGTAGCGCGAGTCCGATGATCGACAGGTACAAGGAGGGCGGCGCCGAGGAGATCAGGTGGGACTCCATGTTTCAGGACCTGAAGCCCACTTGATTCCCATGCTGCAAAAGGCTTTCATGTGTCACTGGCTATTCATGTTGGGAGGTGGTAGTGGTTCAACATTCTGTTCTTCTTCACTGTGGCTGCTGTTAGAATTATGGTGTAAATAGGAAAGGAAAAAGCTAAAGCTGAACTGAAAACTAGTAGAGATTTTTCATTTTTACTCCCTCTTGGAGAGAAGGAAATGATTGGAGGTTAGCTATGCAATGAATGTATCTATGAAAATTTTAATCTATTTTCATAAATATAAGCTCTTCCAAGCTTGCTGAAATCACCTACCTCAAGATGCAACTTTTTTTTTTGGGAAGAAAAGTTTCCATGGCTGCATTCAATAATTAATGCATTGAGTTGGCTTGATACTGTCAACATCTCATAATTTAAGACTGAAGGTTCTCCTAGATTATAAACCATCAAACTTAAAAATACATGGAATGAAAATAGTAAAGAAAAAATCTATACCTTGTGAACAGATTCTGCATTTGATGGAACAGCAGTCCACTAATTTCAGCCTGGCAAATTTCCCAGTCATCTGGCCATTCAACATTCCAAGAAGCTACACAGGAGGACTGTACTGTGATGTTGTTGGCCTGTCGATGATCAGAACCCCACACTGGGCTGTCCTTTTACCTCTGAGTTTAAAGGTTCCATGTGCCTGCCTGCCAAACATGAAAAGGCATGCAATTGGTACCATCGCATATAATCTGATAAATTATGACTTGCATTTAATAATTGCCATTAAGACTAACCCATCAAAAGGGGTAGCAGCAGTCTCAACCATTGCATTTAATCTGATAAATTATGACTTGCATTCAATAATTGCCATTAAGACTACTAACCCATCACAAGGGGGTAGCAGCACTCTCACCATGTTGATCTACAGATGATCTTTGCCTTTGCTGTACACTGACTTGGTCTTCAGGCTACTGCCCACACTGAGAAATTTGGTGGCTGATGATTCTGTCGTTTCATCTTTCTTGTGCAGTTGAGGTGCTGAGTGAAATCATGAAGGATCATGATGTTGATCGAAGCCATCGACGAATAACATCATATGAAACCTACAAGAATTAAAAGTATACCATCTTCTTGTTAGAAGACTTGGAAAAGAACAAAAGTTTGTGGATCTGTCAAATGAGAAAACCAAGCACAATCATACATGTAGAAGCCACCAATGCCATCTCCACAGAAGTCTTCACCTGGAACTTCAAAAGCCATGCATGTCAAGACTAATAAGCAGAGATCAACCACAAGAAATGATAACACAGTTACTGTCTCGTAGAAATGTGAAAAATTAACTTTGGTGCTCTTCAAAATCAGATAATTAATCTATTTTGTAATTAAAAATCTGTCACTTCCAAGGAGTCACTTGCACCAACCGGGCATGGATGATACACATCTAGCACTTGGAAGACTAGTCACAGACAGAACATTGTCAACAAACAACTCTGGAAAAGAGGGAAAAAGCAAATTCTAAAACATGATCAAACTCTGAAAAGGACCTTACACATCAGAATTGCTAGTTCTGTGCACCATGATTCATTCGCCGAATGAAGTACAAATTATCTTCAACTACACTGCTCACAGCAGCAGCACTTCAATTGAGTTGTCGCAGAGAATTGAGCTTGTATGGTACTGTTAAGCCAAGAGCTTAAACTCATTAATGTGTTTCTCTACATGGTGAAAATACTAAAATTATAGGCGCCCAGGGATGTCGCAAAAACTTTTTTCTCTAATCTTTCTATAATCCTTTACATCTAAAATTCAAGATCCTAAAATCAGGACAACTAATATTTCTAAAAAGTATAATAGTATTTTCGCCTACTATTGGCATATAATTTATTAAACAAGCAGCCAATACCCAAGAATGACAAGTTGCAGATAAGCTCTTCATAGTTCAATACAGCATAGAGTGTACGAACAACATCACTAAGACATAACGATATATTTTCTAAAACAGAGTACATGCTGATGCTGATCATGTTGATCCATTATCAATGCAGTGAACTTCGAGGCATTCTAAAGGATCCACCGGCATAAAGCATCTGGTATACCGGTCTGATTCTCACCGACAAAATTATGCTCAACAATGTTCCCAAACTACACATCCCAGCAAGAACCAAGAATGTCAGCCTAAAGCAGCTAGGCCCCAAGCAAGTGCTCGAAACAGGGTGTTGATTTGCAGCTTCTTTGTCATAAACATATCCAGCAAGAAGACCTGAGAAGAAGAATGCCCCAAGAGGATTTCCTAACAACATAAAGTTGTAGAAAATTCCAAAGTGCTTTAACCCAAAGAGCTCAGAAACAGTTGGCACCATGACAGAAAATTGAACCCCATAACAGATACCAAGCAAAGCAGTTGATGCATAAAGGGTACCATTGAGAGCTGAAGCATAGAGAAGGTATGCCACAATCATGACTACTTGCGTGCATGCCATCCATATTGGTCGAGGAAGCATTCTCGATCTGTGAAAAAAATACAATTACGGTCAGTTCTTGGTGCTTTTCTGTCCTAAATACTTTTTCAGAAATGATAATCCAATAACATAAAAATAAGGAAACTGACACAACCTGACAAAGTACTCAGATACTGAACCTCCACCAACACGGCCAACAAAATTGCAAAAGCTGAAGAGGCATAGCAAGATAGTTGTATCATCGAGTCCTAATGCAACCCCAATTTGGGCTAGATTATTAAGCACTGTGACACCTGATCCAACGCCAAGAAAGTATGCCATAAATAGAAGCCAAAAGTCAGCTTTGATCAATGCTTCCCGAAATTCAAAATCATCTCCCCTCTTGGGTCTTCTCTTCTTTTTTACCGCGCCTTCACCCTCAGCTAAAAGCATATCCACATCAGAAGCATCATCAATCTCCTGGGGGTTCTCCAAATTATTTGTTGATGATGTAGCTAATAATGGTTCTTTATGGTCTAAATCCTCTGCAGGTAGTCGTGAAGTACTGCATGTGTTGCTGGCAACATTTTTCTTATAAGTAGCTGGAAAGAGTGTCATCTTAAGTGGGATGGCAAGGGGAGCCAGGAGAAAGAGAATCATCATGCTGAACAACAAATAGATAATAGCATCACTTAGTGAGAGAACATCATCCAAGATCGTAGAAGCAAGAAGATAGAGACCCAGAAATACACTGGAAATTTGGGTGAACATAAAGTGGCCATGTTCCAATGAATCTTCTTCCAAAGATGGTGTGCAAGGCCTAACAAAGTACATCATTGCAAGGCTTATGATAGGCAACCCAAGAGTGAGAAACAGCAATAACTTTGTCGATGAGCTATGGAGTACACCCGTGTATAATACAGTGTATACTGCAGCACTAAGCCCAACATAACCCTTGAGAATGCCAGCAACAGTACCTCTACTAAGAGGGAAATTTCTCATGTTGGTGACTAGCACACCCGTCCCGAACCAGGCGCTGCTATTAGTAGCAATGCATAGTGCTATCCATAACTGAAAGAATAACACGATAAGATTTAGAGGAAGTGAGAAACAAATTTGTAGAGACAGTTGTTCAAAATAAATGAGATGAAGCACAATGGCCACAGCTAAGTTAATAGAGTCAACCAGCTAAGTTAATAATAGCAAATTGGCAATCTTATCACATGTGCCTGAGAAGAATAGAGCTCCAAGTTTGCCATCACAGGTTATTTAAATCGTGGAAATACTCATTTTAAACATTTAAATGTATTGTTCCCAGTGTTACCTTATGGACTAAACACATAAATATAGATTTATCATTCAGTTAAGCTGTCAAATTTAAGATTCCAATGTTTTAGTTTATGAAATACTGCAAACTTTTTTCCTTGATTATACATATATAGCTGCAAATAAAAAGTTTTCTGATGGAATTGTTTAAAAATTTAGATTACAGACATAATCTATCAAATCTAGATGAACCACACTTCCACACACTCAACCGAACATCTTATGCCTCGGCATCCTTCAACACAAACATCATTCACCAAAAGGAAACTTGGACAATGAATGCTGGTAGAGAGCAATTCAAGAGCGAGAGAGAGAGGGAGAGAGGAAGATCAACTAGACCAATTTCTTTCTACACAACGGGCATTAGGATATCATTCTCATATTTAGTTTTCTTTATTTTTAAATCCTTAACAGGTATTATCAGCCCTACTTCTGATCAAGTATCTTTAATGAAGTAAAAATATGCATAAACCTCATTTTCTCTAGGCCAGCCATTCCACTGATCAAGTATCTTGGAACAATAAAAAAAGGTACAGTAACTTTTCTGTCGGTGCCCTGGCCTCTCCTTTAACACCTAGCTTTCCATCTATTACTCTTTTCTTATTTCTTTCCTTCTTCTCTTCTTTAAATTCCCCTATTTCTTTCTTCTGAAAACAAGACAGCAGTAGCTTCTTTCAATCTCTATAAATATAACACTCTGATATCAGCCTTTGCACCTGCTGAAAAATCAAATACTGCAACCATTTACTGTTGTGCACTATAACAAAAGAGTATATTGCATGCAGAACAGTGGATCTAACTCAGATGTGTCCTAGATGCTATATGGCACCTCTTGATTTGCCTACAACAATCTACTGTTGCATCAAAAGAAAATAGCAAAATAACAAAGCTTTATAAGAAATAAAAGATGAGATTAAAAAAGATTACAGGTTCTCCACTAGAAATATGGATCTCCCCTCATCACTTGAAGTTAAAGTATACAAAATTGCAGACAGAATATCGAAGGCCACCAAGAATGTCGCACCAAAGCATATGTCAAGCCAGATCAAACAGAAGTTTCATTACCATCCTAATAGAAAGAATATCAAACAGAAATCTGCTCATACATGGTCACTAACTAGTATACAATGCCTTTCCCATATATTTAAATGACCATTTAGTAGTCACTTACATTACCTGCCATTCTGCAGGTTCAGGAAGATTATTAAGAAGTTCTAGCCTTCCAGTAATTTGGGTGTGCACTGCCTCCTCTTGTCAGATCTTAATGTAGTCTGAATTGAAATGGAAAATTCTTAATAGCTTTAGAAGAGCAAGTTTGCACATATATACATGTAACCTTGTCGTGACACAATACCAGATAGACTATCGTTCCACTAGTTATATAGTCTTGCTGAAATTGAAATTATTCATCATTGTTGTGTAGGAACATTGACTGTTCCATGAACTAAACATGAGTTATATTATGAACCCCAACTTGTTCATAGCCCAATTCCAGATCCTCAGACAGACAAAACTACCAGTATGAAAGGGTGTAGCCCACTGCAAGCAACACAACATCATGTACCTGGGGACCTTATTTTGGCCGTCCTCCCAGTAGTAGTTAATTTCCTACAAAGGACACCATTCTTTCCTCATTGTTTTAAAGATCTGAACATTTGACAAAGGAAATATACTCAAATTTCCTGTTCTATTTCCAAGAATGTAGAGAAAATAAAAATTAAATGCTACCTAGACTAATTGTTTCAATTATTCCTATCGACATGAAGCCTAACATGTATACACTCGGTGGTGTCCAATATCAAGCCTCGACAGTCTCCTATTTACATGAAATAGGTGGGAACTTAATCTATATGGAGCCAGAAATTGGATCTCTATCGAAAAGGGAAAGGCACAATCCGATTGGAAGAGGCTTAAGCAAGACTGGGGCTAACGGCATCAGAGAACTGGTTTTCTATGGCAACGAATTAGAATCATGAGCAGCTTTCTTTCTTGTTTTGTTTTATTTATCTTGTTTTTGTCGCCGTCTTGAATCGGCAGATGCAGGCGACTACCCATCCAAGACGACTATCCGCCTCGGTCCAATAACTCCAAATCCAGCATATTCCAGATCCAATTGACGGAGATGCGATCAAAGCTTCGGCAGAGAAGGAGAGGAGAGGAAAAGGGGAGATTACCAGCCAGTAGGGGAGGCCGGGAACGGTGACGCTGACTGCGAGCCAGAGGGTGCCGAAGCCAAGGAAGCAGCAGGCGGCGCCGACGAGGAGAACGAACCAGGGAGGGAGGCGGTTGCAGAGCACGCCGGCGACGAGGCCGAAGTTCTCACCGGTGTCGTTGGCGACGCCGAGCATGGTGAGTTGCTGCTGGTTGTAGCCCAGCGCCGACTTGAGGGAGTGGGAGTAAAGCGGGAAGGTGTAAGCGGTGCCCGCGGCCACCTGAACCCACACCGCCGCCGCCAGCCCCACCCACGGCGGCCGGCTCCCCGCCTTCACCGCTCCGGCCATCACTCTCCTACAGCTACCTCTCTTTCCCCTTCCTCTCCTACAAGTGGTTAGATACCAGTGACTGTGCGTCGATCAATCGACACGCTCAAAGGGCATAGGGGAAACGACCAAACCACCGCTTAATATGTGCGACGAGGCACTCCCGACAAAATAATAAAAACAGAGGAATAAGTCTTTATTAATATAATTAAAAAATAAATATGATTGCCCTCGAAATAGGATTTTTTTTTTATTTTCAATAAGTATTCATAAAGTCTTAATATACTCTTCGAGCCTAATTATTAAGATAATTCATCTGAAATTTGAGAAGTAATTATATATTATCGAACATAGTTAGTTATTTTTATCATCTTGATCTTTATATTTTTAAGAATTATATTAAAATTCTTATAAGTAAAATATTTAATTTTATTTTTTTTTCTATTGATAAAAATACTCACAAACGAAAAATGATACTAAAATAGGGTTAAAAAATAATTTTATAGTACTATTCTCACCGAAATTAATTTTTCCTTTTGTAATTTCTATGAAAGTAACAATCGAGAAACTAATAATTATATATCAACGGAGAGAAGGAGATAGGATCACAAGAGAAAGATACTTTCTATCTGGTGCTTCACTTTTTAATAAAATCTATGAATACACAAAAATAAAAGATAAAATAATTGAATAGTATTATCTCACTTCTTTTTTTAATAAAATATATTTTTTCTTAATTTTTATCTTTTGAATGGTTAGAATAGTACTATAAAATTATTTATTAACCTTATTTTAGCATATTTTTATACGTGACAGTACATACGATATTTTCATCAGTAGAATTGATAGCGTGAGAAAAAATATAATATAAAAATCAAAATGTTAAAGATAACAAATTACATGAGCTAATCTATAATTAGTCCTAAATTCGACTGGTGCTCAATTTGAGACCGAGTAAATTTTAAATATAATTCAAACTCGACTATACTTAGTTTGCATAAAGCATGATCAATTGCTGGCGCTACGTATGTTAATGTGGTCCGTCGGTGACATGGATGTGTAGCCGACCTTTTAATTAGTCCACTGCACTTACTAGCGAAAAGAACAGGACAACTTATCTCGATTGAAATAAGTGAGCCATGTAATCTTCTCATGGGTTGTCATCGCCATGTTGTACAAATGTACACCACATTGAAGAACACAAGTCCAATTAAAATGTGAAGGTATTAATGAGAGGTCAGATTAGGATATTTTATATAATTGTTGTTCTTTATGATCGACTCTTACATTCGGCTACATCCAACTCCTCCACTCTTCCAATATCATTAGCTTTTAATCTATTTATTAGTGTATTCTTTTTCAATTCTTTATGTTTACTACCATATATGTTTAAAATATAAATAGTTGGCTCTAAATGCCAAAGAGGCGTATGTAATTATTAATAGAAAATAAGTAGTTGGAGTGTTTATCTTAAGAAGAAGTATTTTGACAATTAACAAATAGTTTCAAGTTATTATGGAAATCTTAGTTTAGTGTAAACATGAGAGAATTAGCAAAATTTAATTTTGACATTTAACAACCTTCAATTTATCCTAAAAAGTGGAGTTTATATTGGCTTTTATATGAAAAATGACAGAAAAAAAAGGGATAACAACACGAATAATACCTTAATTTCATTCAACTCAAAGCCAAATTGACTAATTACTTAGATACAAACATGACTTCAAAATCTACTTTTTAACTGAGATCATTCGGAAAAAAATGCTTGGATCTGCTTAAAATCTAATTCCTAATGAACACATTCTAAACCTTATTAAAATATAGTTTCACCTTATTTATTCGAATCTGGATATAACTCAAGTATCTATTTTCCTCTTTAAATTCATATCAAATCCCATTAAATTATTTTTTGCTCAATTTAATCCTCCGCAAGCAATTAGTAACAAGTAAGATTGAACCTAAAAGGTTTACGTACATACATACATATATACATATATATCGTATACACCTAATATTATACTAAAATAGGAAAACTTTGACTTGAATATATTTTATGAAGAATATATATACATATATACCCCTAATAAGTTGCACAAGAATAGGAAAGCTTTGACTATAATATCTTTGCAAGGATGGTAGCAGAAGTCAAGTCGCTTGGATCACTTTGTTGACAGCATCAAATGAGACAAATTGCATTAACACGTAGGAAGCGACATGTAGAAGAGAGAACCGCAAGAAACAAACGCAGGACCGGAGATTTCGGTCATCCATACTAAAACATCCCATTGAATCCAATTCGATCCATAATGTCATAAATATTTTTTATAAAAATTATAAAAATAAAATAGTTGAGTTCATAATCAAATCCTTATCAGCTAAATTATGTGACATCTTTTACTTACTACATGTTGAATATCTATCATTAAAACTTTATGTAATAATACTCAACTCTTAGTTTTTCAATGCATGAATTCATTCAATGTTTCATTAATTTTCTACAACACTTTTTGTAGGTAGGGTGGTGTGGGACGATCATAAAATTAAGACGTATAAAGCATGGATCATCAATGCCCTCGATTATGAGAGGATGAAATGTGACAACACACTGATATCACATGCTTACGTGGTCATGAATGCCACCTCACAGAGATGATTGTAGTAGGAACCTAAGGGTGAGTTTGACACGATAGAGTCACACGTACATTTTTGGGATTGAAACTATTAGTTTTCATTAGAAAATATATTTTTTCGCAAGAAACCTAAGTCGGAGGTCATGTAGAGGGTATGACATATATATATTGTCTTAATATACTCTTCGAGCCTAATTATTAAGATAATTCATCTGAAATTTGAGAAGTAATTATATATTATCGAACATAGTTAGTTATTTTTATCATCTTGATCTTTATATTTTTAAGAATTATATTCAAATTCTTATAAGTAAAATATTTAATTTTATTTTTTTTTCTATTGATAAAAATACTCACAAACGAAAAATGATACTAAAATAGGGTTAAAAAATAATTTTATAGTACTATTCTCACCGAAATTAATTTTTCCTTTTGTAATTTCTATGAAAGTAACAATCGAGAAACTAATAATTATATATCAACGGAGAGAAGGAGATAGGATCACAAGAGAAAGATACTTTCTATCTGGTGCTTCACTTTTTAATAAAATCTATGAATACACAAAAATAAAAGATAAAATAATTGAATAGTATTATCTCACTTCTTTTTTTAATAAAATATATTTTTTCTTAATTTTTATCTTTTGAATGGTTAGAATAGTACTATAAAATTATTTATTAACCTTATTTTAGCATATTTTTATACGTGACAGTAGAGTCAAATGTCTCTTACGAGCTCCCAAAGACGAATCAAATCAGTTCCAGAATTCATTTTCAATTTGGAAATACACATAATGTTGAGTGAAAACCTATAAATAATTTATTAACCTGTTAGTGTCTCTTTAACGTCGTGGCCGGGGAGTCAGCATAGCTAGGTTCAATGCGTAAGGTTGCCCAATCTAACACTCGGGTCTCAGGGGTGGGTGACGGTCTTCACGTGTCTGGTGCAACCTTCTATCTCTGAGTCCTCTATGTATAAGGTCTCTCACGTTGATGCTCGAGCGTTGGGTCGGGTCAGGTTTGAGCCTCATTCCTTGAGCACGGTGTTCTCTCTTAGCAAGTAATATGCTTCTCCATCATTGAGCTCCTGCACACAGGTCTAGGTCGGAAGGGAAATTTTTCAACTCGATCCCTCCGAATATTAAGTTAGCTTTCTATGGAATGAGAAAGAGTTGAGTATTCGAGAGGAAAAGCTTTAGTGTTGTTGGTCAAGTGATGAGTTTTTATACCTACACATAGGGGTCGATTGTACCTGGCATGTTAATGGCTACCGACCCCTTAAGTGGCAAACCCATATCCTTCGTGTAGGTATCAATCGTCCTGTGCGGATTAGCGCTATCCCAATCTCATCGGGACAGTATCGTACCCGAGCGATGCCATCTCGATATTTGCAGGGCAGCATCGTACCCGAGTGGCACTAACTCGATCTTTGCGAGGCAGCATTGTATCCGATGACCCCCCTTGCACGACTTTGTACGAAGGATATACATGTCATCTGAGTTCGTGGCATTGTGTTGACGTGGTCTATCATATTGACTTTGAAGCTCCTCATTAGCACTGATGTGACTGTAAATAGATATATACACGGGGCTATCAAATTGTGCCCTATTATAACCTAATAAAAAAAATTAGATATATGAAACTATTAAGTGTGGTCTTTTTAAGGGGCAAAGCCCGACAAGGATGTGATAGGTTAGGTTTGCACTGGGAAATATGTCAGATTTGATCCTATTGTTCGGTGGAAATCTAATCAATCAAATAGTCAAATGTCCCTTGCGAGCTCCCAAAGACGAATCAAATCGGTTTCACGATTCATTTTCAATTTGGAAATACACATGATGTTGAGTGAAAACCTATAATTAATTTATTAACCTGTTAGTGTCTTTTTAACGTCGTGGTCGGAGAGTCAGCACGGCTAGGTTCAACTCTCGATGCGTAAGGTTGCCCAATCTAACACTCGGGTCTCAGGGGTGGGCGACGGTCTTCACGTGTCTGGTGCAACCTTCTCTCTCCGAGTCTTCTATGCATAAGGTCTCCCACGTTGATGCTCGAGCGTCGGGTCGGGTCAGGTTCGAGTCTCATCCCTCGAGCACGGTGTTCTCTCTTAGCGAGTAGCCTGCTTCTCCATCGTTGACCTCTTTCATGTAGGTCCAGGTCGGGAGGGGAATTTTCCAACTCAACCCCTCCGAATATTAAGTTAGCTTTCTATGGAATGAGAAAGAGTTGAGTGTTCGAGAGGAAAAGCCTTAGTGTTGTTGGCCAAGCGATGAGTTTTTATACCTACACAGAGGGGTTGGTCGTACCTAGCCTATTAATGGCCACCGACCCCTTAAGTGGCGAACCCATATCCTTCGTGCAGGTATCGATCGTCCTGCACGGATCAGCGCTATCCCAATCTCATTGGGACAGTGTCATACCCGAGCGACGCCATCTCGATCTTTGCGGGGCAGTATCGTACCCGAGTGGCACAAACCCGATCTTTGCGGGGCAGCATTGTATCTGACGGCCCCCCTTGCACGACTTTGTACGAAGGATATACGTGTCATCTGAGTTCGAGGCATTGTATTGACGTGGTCTATCATATTGACTTTGAAGCTCCTCGTTAGCGTTGATGTGACTATGAATAGATATATATAGATGTCATCTGAGTTCGGGACTACCAAATTGTGCCCTATTATAACCTAATAAAAGAAATTAGATATATGAAACTATTAAGTGTGGTCTTTTTAAGGGGCAAAGCCCGACAAGGATGTGATAGGTTAGGTTTGCACTGGGAAATATGTCAGATTTGATCCTATTGTTCGGTGGAAATCTAATCAATCAAATCGTGTTTGTCTTTAAGATTGGGTTTGGCTGGGATAGCCTGGCCCAAGCCAGCATTACCATCACAGTTTAGCAGTTCTTGCACCTGTCAACGTTGAAGTACGTATATCGAACTAATCCACACATCAAGCACAAATCTTTCTATCAAGTTAATGCAGTGCCAAAAGGGTAATGCAACGTAAGAATTCATGCGATCAAGGAAGAGTAGAGTAGTGATGGTCTGCGAGACAGCGAGCCAGAGAACAACGAAACCGAAGAAGCAGCAACAGCCATGGGGGGAAGAGATCGCAGGCGATCAACCCCAAGTGTTCGCCAATGTCGTTGGCCACGCCGAGCACGGTGAGTTGGTGCTGGTTGTATCCCAGCACAGATTTCAGCGCAGGCGAGTAGAGTGGGAAGCTATAGGCACTGACTGCTCTCGGCCTTCAATGTCATCGTATCAAGAAGGAAGGAGTCAGGGGTTTGATAACACAGAGAAGTGGACGAGGTGAGGTTGTGATGCGTCCTGTCAACTCCTAACGATGTGCGTAAATGCTCTATTCGAGTATTGATTCTGGAAGAACTTTCTTTGGGATATTTGTGCCTAATTTTGTTCGAGTTGAGATGGTATCTCCTTAAAAGAGTGGGCTGCGTTTGGGTGTCTATGAACTTTGATCACCATGGCAATAGCTTTTATGCTGTCATTGTTGATATTAATGTGTTGGTATTTTATGAAGTGTTAGAGGTAAATTTAAAAGATAAATTTATTAATTAGATTTTTTAATTAATGGGTTATAGAGAAAATATTTAGAAGGATTGTTGTAATTTTAGATTGAATGAGAATAATTACGTAATTTGTACGCCTCCTTCCTCGTCTCCTTTTATCTTAGAATATGAATCTAGTCCTATAAATCTAATATTCTTCATTATATAAAGAAACAAACGCAGGACCGGAGATTTCGGTCATCCATACTAAAACATCCCATTGAATCCAATTCGATCCATAATGTCATAAATATTTTTTATAAAAATTATAAAAATAAAATAGTTGAGTTCATAATCAAATCCTTATCAGCTAAATTATGTGACATCTTTTACTTACTACATGTTGAATATCTATCATTAAAACTTTATGTAATAATACTCAACTCTTAGTTTTTCAATGCATGAATTCATTCAATGTTTCATTAATTTTCTACAACACTTTTTGTAGGTAGGGTGGTGTGGGACGATCATAAAATTAAGACGTATAAAGCATGGATCATCAATGCCCTCGATTATGAGAGGATGAAATGTGACAACACACTGATATCACATGCTTACGTGGTCATGAATGCCACCTCACAGAGATGATTGTAGTAGGAACCTAAGGGTGAGTTTGACACGATAGAGTCACACGTACATTTTTGGGATTGAAACTATTAGTTTTCATTAGAAAAAATATTTTTTCGCAAGAAAACTAAGTCGGAGGTCATGTAGAGGGTACGACATATATATATTAATCTTAGATTTGTATTTTTTATATTAAAAATAATAAACTATAAATTGAATAATATTGAGAAAAGGAATCTCATTTACCTCTTATCGCTTAGCGAAACATTTCACGTGGTGAACTAAATTACACACTGACACAGCCAGAGTTCTTTAAGTCGAGGTTCCATTTCACGTGCATGGATGCATGCATGCATGTGGAAAACTAGTCACTGTACTTACGTTTACTGCTGTTATTATTACCACAGATGACTGTGGCTGTGTCAAGGTTGTGGAAAGACTCATGTCGCAATAGTCAAATGTCCCTTGCGAGCTCCCAAAGACGAATCAAATCGGTTTCACGATTCATTTTCAATTTGGAAATACACATGATGTTGAGTGAAAACCTATAATTAATTTATTAACCTGTTAGTGTCTTTTTAACGTCGTGGTCGGAGAGTCAGCACGGCTAGGTTCAACTCTCGATGCGTAAGGTTGCCCAATCTAACACTCGGGTCTCAGGGGTGGGCGACGGTCTTCACGTGTCTGGTGCAACCTTCTCTCTCCGAGTCTTCTATGCATAAGGTCTCCCACGTTGATGCTCGAGCGTCGGGTCGGGTCAGGTTCGAGTCTCATCCCTCGAGCACGGTGTTCTCTCTTAGCGAGTAGCCTGCTTCTCCATCGTTGACCTCTTTCATGTAGGTCCAGGTCGGGAGGGGAATTTTCCAACTCAACCCCTCCGAATATTAAGTTAGCTTTCTATGGAATGAGAAAGAGTTGAGTGTTGGTTTGATAACACAGAGAAGTGGACGAGGTGAGGTTGTGATGCGTCCTGTCAACTCCTAACGATGTGCGTAAATGCTCTATTCGAGTATTGATTCTGGAAGAACTTTCTTTGAGATATTTGTGCCTAATTTTGTTCGAGTTGAGATGGTATCTCCTTAAAAGAGTGGGCTGCGTTTGGGTGTCTATGAACTTTGATCACCATGGCAATAGCTTTTATGCTGTCATTGTTGATATTAATGTGTTGGTATTTTATGAAGTGTTAGAGGTAAATTTAAAAGATAAATTTATTAATTAGATTTTTTAATTTTTGGGGTTCGAGAGGAAAAGCCTTAGTGTTGTTGGCCAAGCGATGAGTTTTTATACCTACACAGAGGGGTTGGTCGTACCTAGCCTATTAATGGCCACCGACCCCTTAAGTGGCGAACCCATATCCTTCGTGCAGGTATCGATCGTCCTGCACGGATCAGCGCTATCCCAATCTCATTGGGACAGTGTCATACCCGAGCGACGCCATCTCGATCTTTGCGGGGCAGTATCGTACCCGAGTGGCACAAACCCGATCTTTGCGGGGCAGCATTGTATCTGACGGCCCCCCTTGCACGACTTTGTACGAAGGATATAACGTAATTTGTATGCCTCCTTCCTCATCTCCTTTTATCTTAGAATCGGAATCTAGTCCTATAAATCTAATATTCTTCATTATATAATATTAGAGTGAAAGTCATATTTTGATCATTCTTGAAGACTCAAGTTACTAGGAAGAAAAAGATTTGTGGAAGATCAACCATGGCGACAAATGATAGCAACTCAAATCTCAACATGGAGACATGAATACCCCAATGTTCTAATTTTCAAGGGTGAAAACTATGATTTCTGATTCGTGATGATGAGAACCATATTTCTTTCACTTGATTTATGAGATTTGACTGAGAATTTTTATAATGATTCTGATAATATGAGAACCACAATAAGAGATCAAATAATTAGATTAAAAGAAAAATAATAAAGAGATGTAATGACTCTTGGAAAGGTTAGCGTTGATGTGACTATGAATAGATATATATAGATGTCATCTGAGTTCGGGACTACCAAATTGTGCCCTATTATAACCTAATAAAAGAAATTAGATATATGAAACTATTAAGTGCGGTCTTTTTAAGGGGCAAAGCCCGACAAGGATCAATAAGGTATTTTAGATGCAATCTTTCCAAAGATTATGAGGGCTACACAAGTAAAAGATGCATAAGATCTTTTATAAAAATTATTTTAAGAAGATATAAAAGTTACGGCTATCAAACTTCAAACTTTAAAAAGAGAGTCAGACAACATGAAACTGAAATAAAGCTTTGGATGGAAACAAACAGCATTGTTGGCTACTTCATTACAAAAAGCTTCATGAAAAATAAGAGTAAACCTACTTTATAAAATAAAATAGGAAAAGATTTAGATATAATTACTGTTGCACTTTATATTGATGATTTGATGCTTGTAGGAAACAGTACAAAAATGATAGAAAAGTTCAAAAATGATATGATGAATAAATATGAAATGAGTGATAAGGAAATGCTAAGTCACTTTCTTAGCATTGAGATATATCAAGAGAAAAATGATGTATTTATTTCTCAAAAGAATTATGTGGATAAGATTATGTAGAACTTTAATATATCTGAATGTTATCTTGTCACAACACCATTAATAGTTGATGAAAAACTAAAGATAAAAGATAAAAGGAAAGATTGATGCTACTCTTTATGTATTCTAGATCCTAATCATTTATTTTGGAGCTGTTAAAAAAAAAGTTCAAATATTATGTTTGCTAAGTATGTTTGATTGTAGGTCAACAGCTTATTTTGTTAAGTAACAGTAGTTAGAGAGAGATTGTGCATTCTAATTAATTGTTTAAGTTGAGGTTGATTCCACTCACTTGGTGGACATCCTCAATCGCAAGTGCACTCCTTGAGAGTTCTTAATGTAATTAGGGATGTTTTCAATTTATTGTCTTCTTTTGATGATGTTTATGTTACTCATGTTTTCAAGATGATAACAAGGTCACTAATTGGGTAGCAAATTTTGAAAGATCAAATAGGACTGAACCCACCTGCAAAATAGAAGACAAATTAACACTAATTTGGGTCACCAGTCTTCGCTTGCATCTGCGTAGAACTCAGATGTCTAAAGAGAAGAAAGAAAGCCAAAACCAGAAAGCGTTAACGTTCCTAAGAACAATCTAAATAGGAAGCCAAAGGCTTTCACCATCTCTCCTCATTAGGATTGCATCAAGTTGATCCCACGTTATTTAAGGATCTTTGACAGAAGGAGACAAAGAGGACTCAATCCTCCATGAACTCAACAAAGTTACATGAAAGCATCACCGCTTTCCTGTTCAGAGAACAAAAGGCTTCAAAACAGCTGCGAAAGGATCACGATCGAACACCTTCCAGTGCTCGCCCAGCTCCATTCATCAGCTGAAACCTCGAGGGCTTGGGCTGGAAGTTCCTTCGCCGCCGGAGGTCGTGACTCGAGGGGTTGATGATCTTTAACAGCACAGCCCTCACTGACCTCGCCTTCGCTTTCGCTGCTCCTTTCAGCTCCTTCACAGAATGAGCCGTCGACTGGCTCGATGTCTTCCGAGTGCTTCTATGGAGGTTGCACCTGAATGACCCCGGATGCGTGGTCGGAGCGCAAAGGCAGGTCCGGGAAGAGGAAGAGGTACTGCGAGGTGGTCTGGAGGAAGGGGATGAGTAAACCGAAGCCATAGGCAGATTTCTAGATCTTGTAGTCATTTATGTGGCGTGAAGAGCAAACTCCGTGGGCTTGGTTTGGGGTGATGTATATATATATATATGAAACTTCCATGGATGGCATGACGACGAAAATTAGAGCCGCCGCCATGACTTTTTGTAAAGGAAGGTGAATCGACCATGACAGGAAATGAGTCACTTGGCACACTTTCTTTGTTGGCAGATGACGAAGACTCGGCCTAATCATTTGTCCTTTGCAAAGATCCACTGTTATCCATGACCTCAGAGTTATCTAAAGATGTCTCTTAGTGGATGAGGACGAATCGAATCAGACAAAGAGCAACATGAAGATTTCATATACGAAAAATTCACCTCCCAACAAGTGGAAGCCCAAAGCTATCCATATATGTGAGACGATCAAGTGCCTCCAACTTCTGGAACTATCATAACACCTTCAGCTCGTGACCGAAAGTGACGACGCCTTGAGCATTATCCCTTGGCTTAGCAAGCAGAGAGACTACATGTTCATCCTCCCTCTCCAGGACAAAAGAAACAACCAATTAGCAGGCTCAGATCCGATTGACATGAGCTTCCTTCTACAACTCTCTCGGGAGGGTAACACACAGTCGTCCCCTTCATGTGATGGGCTGTGCGACACATTGGATCTTGACCGGTCCACGGTCAAACGGCAACTGATGCAATGTACCATACGGTTGAGAAGCTGCTGGTTAGGACGGACGCATTAGAAGCTTAAACGTATGGCGACGTGAAGGCCATTTGATAAAGACCGATCGTTGGCACGATCAATACGTATAATATACGTCAACCCTAACTAGTCTTCGGAGATTACGTGTCTTGATAGAGCTGATCGAGACATCATCCACGAGTACCACATGGATGGCTATAGTATTATATTCTATAACGAAGGTCTGGAAGGTCTGGATGTGGTGGCAGCCGTTCCAAGAGTTGCAAAGCAGAGAGAGAGAGCATGTGTCACGATCAACTTAAGCTACCTAAGTCAATGCGTGGGTAGCAGCACATGATTATGATGAGTTGGTTTGGAGATCCATTTTGTTTTGTTTTATATATATATATATATATATGTATAAACATATATATATGTATAT
>LVTN01000170.1:326105-391398 GCA_001649415.1 Musa itinerans
TGTATAAAAAGATAACTATCTCACATTCAATCACGAATTTAAATCTCAAATAATATAACTTTTTAACAATCAATATATCTATAATTAGAGTATCAAAATATTGAATAGTATATGATAAGTCATATTTGGATTCCTCGAGATATAGGAACTTGGATTTGGATTTGGATTCAAACTCTTGAGATTATTACAAGTTGGATGTTAGGAAGATAAAAGGGTTTTACATTTGACTAAAATTATATTCATTGATGTGCTTGATAAAGGTCTCTTCGATGCTTAAGTTAGTAGAGAGTTAAGAGAAGTCGAGAACTATGAGAACATATTTTCTTAAACAAGTACAAGTACTGCACCAATGAGACCTTTAATAGGTATTAATTCAATAAAATGATTAAGTAGAATAGTCAATCATCGTTAAATCATAAGATCATGAGCTAAATAATCGAATGTTATAATCGTGAAGTAATTATTCTCGTTGACACTGAGTTACATCTACATGAGGGATCATCAACTATCTTTGCTGACCAAATGAACCATCCTATTGGTGTCGACTCATCATCCCTATCAGATTATGATTCAACTAATTGGTTAGGTTGTTTATGTGTTAAAAACTCATATATAATATCATCTATTCATCCTATTGGTGTCGACTCATCATCCGAATTATGATTCAACTAATTGGTTAGGTTGTTTGTGTTAAAAACTCATATATAATATCATCTATAATATGAATAGAAAGTAAATAATAGTTGAATCTGAATGGCATTGATAAATATCAATTTTGAATAGCATCGATAAATATTGGTTGATACGTATTACTTTGATCATATTTAATATCTTAAAGATTAGGGTGAAATGCCACAATTACCCCTACCAATGCTCTTGTCAAAATTTTGATTATTCACCTACAAACCCATGAAAGAAAATTATAAGATATTTATTTAAGAGGGAAAAAACGCATGTCTTTAGAAAAAAAACAAAAATTAAAACACAAAAGTGGTTGTATTCTTGAGAACATGCAAGATTGTAAGGAATTGGAAGCCACCTACTAACTCGATGGTGGGACTTTAGTGATCTGACATCAAAGATTTGGGTTCATAAAGAAACAAGTGGCAATTCAATTTCTAAGCAATTTCCTAAACATAATGGAATTATATAATGCGAAGAATTTTTTTAAAAAATTATGAACATCATTATCGAAATTGGACCGAACCCACTGGTTGAATAGAAAAAAAAGAAAAAAAAAACTAAGGATTAGAAGATCCGAGTCGGATTTTGTAGTCCATCTTAAAATATTTGAAATATCATCAAATTCTTGTATATTCTAAATGATCAGGGATTTAATTGAGAATATAACTTGAAAGCCAAATCTGCTGTTATTCTTGTTCAAGAACCTTTCTCGAACAAAGAAGAACAATTCTGCATTAGGTGTATCTTGTAGGAGAAAAATGATGCCATATGACTGACGACTAGTCTATGGAACCATTTAGAGTTTAAAAATCAACTATGACAAAAAGAAAACGAAAATTGAAAATTACAAAAAGTAATAAAATTATTAGGGATAATTATTGTAAGTAAAAAATATATCATACATATTATCAGCTAGTTGTGTATTTCTCTTCAGTCTTAATCTTTCATTTTTTTTCCCAAAAGAAAAAGTAGAATATATTAGCTCAAGTCATGAATATTTTTTTATTATTTTTGACATGTATGGATAAAAAAAAATAGTTACTAGTTACATTTTTTTTTCATGATAAAAGATAAATGATGAAGACTGAATTCGAGATCAAAACCTTATGATATAATATCAAATCTTTATCGGTCATACTAGTTAATATTTTAGATTTAAAATTCTGCACAACCTAAGATAAGAAAATTAAACACATCATTACCAGATTAATTATACTATTATATTTCATTAAAATAAATTAATTGCATAATCACTGCCAACCATAATATGAGCTCAATGTGTACAAACTCAATTGAAAATTCTTTTATGGTAGGTTTGATATTTTTCATAGAGACTTGATGTTGATGTCAATTCAAAAGTAGCATACTTCAATTACACATATTATAAGCTTATTTAAATGTTTGAACAGATATCATGAAATAATTCATTTGGGTACCTCACTACTTTAGTGGTGCCATGGAGAAATATTTGATACATGATCATCATGTAAACATAGATAGTTCCTTAGAAAGTGGTGCCATGGAGAAATATTTGATGCATGATCATCATGTAAACAATAGTTCCTTAGAAATGTTACCTTTTTTAGTTATAGTAAGGAGAGGCCATTAAATATTTTGGGTTTGTCATATCAAAGTTGCTCATGACAGTCATTGCAATGACCTATTTGTGGTCATCACATATTCTTCATGAAGACTGCATTAGACAACTCTTGCTTTATTCCTCTTTGAGAACATCCAAACAATATAAATAACATGTACATAAAAAGAACATATGTACACTTTGAATTCATTTTATTCAGCTTGGGTTGAAGTCTCTTCACCTCACAAAAATGCTGGCATAAGCTTGGTTGATGGAGACTTGTATAAGTATGAGCTGAGCATTGAAATAAGCCTTTTTTAATAAGATGATAATTAATATCACATAATGCAATCCGCCTATAATTAGTGACAATAGCGGAATAAGCCACCGCGGAAAGAGGCAAAGTTGGTTCGACCACACCGTCGATTTCGGGTTAAATGCAATCGTATGGGTTAAATCCAAGCCCAACTCATTTCATGGCATTGTGGTCTCTCTCGGGTGCCTCGGATCCTTGAATCGACCACACCTTCGTGTGGCTTAGCTTATGAGTTCGGTTCGGAATGTGGCGCTGCCCCCACCATCTATTTATTTATCCATTTATTGGCTTCGGAGGAGACGAGAAAAAAAGGCGCCCTCTCCTCTCCGCTTCTCTCTTACCCCTTTTTAAGGCTTCCCAGCTTCCTTTACCTTTGGATCATTATCTAGGGCCAGAGCCAGAGCAAGAGCCACAACCAGAGGAAGATTAATGGAACCTCCGGCCGCTGCCGCTGCCGCTTCAGCCCCATCCTCTGCCGCTGATCTCGACCTCCGCAACATCTCGTTTCTCCTCTCCAACATACTGCTACCCCCAGGTAGGTGATCTACAGCAATGTTCCTCCCGTTATGCTCGAGTAATGTTTGGTGCAACAAACTCAGACGGCGTTACCGTTCCCGGCGTGCTCGAGTTCCTCAAATGGCGCGAGGGCGGCGAGTTCCTGCGCTGGATTGGGGGCATCTGGCGGGAGGTGCGGCCGCGGGTGGTCGCGCCGGCGCTGCGGGTCGCCGTGGCCGTGTGCTTGGCGATGTCGGTGATGCTACTTGTCGAGGTGGTCTCCATGGCCGCCGTCAGCCTCGCCATCAAGCTCCTCCGCCGCAGCCCAGAGAGGCGCTACCGCTGGGAACCAATCGCGGCCGCGGATGATCCGGAGGCGGCCAGCCTCGCATTCCCCTTGGTGCTCGTCCAGATTCCCATGTACAACGAGAGAGAGGTAGGACGGTGATGCAAACGGGCTCGTACGAATTTAAATTCGTTTGTAGTTTAATGGGATTGACGGTGGGAAGAAATCCGCAGGTTTACAAGCTCTCAATCGGGGCCGCCTGCGCGCTCTCCTGGCCGTCCGATCGGATCATTATCCAAGTGCTAGACGATTCCACAGACCCTACCGTCAAGGTATTGAAACTGTTTGTAACAGTTTATAACGGTTTCAGTCTCTTCCTGTGGTGATTATTCATGTATGGGCATCGGTGTCTCGGTTCGCCAGTATACGACGGTCCATCGTGTTACACATGTCAGCATGGACAAAAAGATACAAGACAACAAATAAGAAAATATTAAAATTCATAATGGTTATTACTAAATATACTTTTGACTTTTAGTTTGACAGTTTTAATAAAAATAAACAAATTTTAATTTTGGTATAATCAAATTTCACGAACAAATCTCTGAATTTTTATTGTTCTGATTAATAATTAATGTTTTTAGTTGCTATGATGTTAGGTTTCGTAAATAATGATTATTATTTTCCAGTTTTATAACTATTATAATGGTAAGCTATGAAAGGTTCTAGCTGGTACTTAAAACTATGCTTTGGCAACCTCACGGACGGTATGGGGAATATTAATTTATCGAGCGGCTGTGGATTGAAGGCCAAGGTAATACTGTTGTGCTATTTCGCATGGAAAGCGTTACTGCTACACTGATCAGGAGTCGGTCATTCCACGTGAGGCTAGTGGCCCATTACCGTACAGGCTCTGTCTTGGAGTGGAGAATACTCTAGTTTTTGGACTTCGGTGTTCGTGCACATAATATAAAATAGGAGTGGATTGGCGAGCTCTGGCACCTTCCACCATAATTATTTTGTGCGTTCTTTATATCATGGACCGTCTTCTCAGTCAATTATCATACGATTTGGCGATATCTATCAGATAACTGGTGCGAATTACGAGATCTTCTACTTCATTCTTATTAACTGTTAGTTAATTATTATAGATGAATAACTGATGCATGCGGCGGTTGTTATTTTCATATATGCATTTAGTAATGCGGGCACGAGGGAATACTCCGGATGTCGCCACGTTGATCAGCACTCGAAACAATCTTCCATTGTATGAAGTCTTTAGAAGATTTATGCTATTGGTGTACGGGGTAGTAAGCTGATTTTTCTTAGTATTAAAAATAATAGAAGCAAATACTATCAGTCTTTAGTGGGGTTGATAAATGCTGATCTGTAACAGTCCAAATGATGTTTGTAACCATAGTCATCAGCAGCATATTGATTCATGATCCATGACCTAAATTAGGTAATAAGCCTAATGTATACTTGATCATTTAGTTGCTTGGACAATATCCTTGCTTTTGTTTTGCTTGAAACTTTGCTATATATAGCGGAATAAGCCACCGCGGAAAGAGGCAAAGTTGGTTCGACCACACCGTCGATTTCGGGTTAAATGCAATCGTATGGGTTAAATCCAAGCCCAACTCATTTCATGGCATTGTGGTCTCTCTCGGGTGCCTCGGATCCTTGAATCGACCACACCTTCGTGTGGCTTAGCTTATGAGTTCGGTTCGGAATGTGGCGCTGCCCCCACCATCTATTTATTTATCCATTTATTGGCTTCGGAGGAGACGAGAAAAAAAGGCGCCCTCTCCTCTCCGCTTCTCTCTTACCCCTTTTTAAGGCTTCCCAGCTTCCTTTACCTTTGGATCATTATCTAGGGCCAGAGCCAGAGCAAGAGCCACAACCAGAGGAAGATTAATGGAACCTCCGGCCGCTGCCGCTGCCGCTTCAGCCCCATCCTCTGCCGCTGATCTCGACCTCCGCAACATCTCGTTTCTCCTCTCCAACATACTGCTACCCCCAGGTAGGTGATCTACAGCAATGTTCCTCCCGTTATGCTCGAGTAATGTTTGGTGCAACAAACTCAGACGGCGTTACCGTTCCCGGCGTGCTCGAGTTCCTCAAATGGCGCGAGGGCGGCGAGTTCCTGCGCTGGATTGGGGGCATCTGGCCGGAGGTGCGGCCGCGGGTGGTCGCGCCGGCGCTGCGGGTCGCCGTGGCCGTGTGCTTGGCGATGTCGGTGATGCTACTTGTCGAGGTGGTCTCCATGGCCGCCGTCAGCCTCGCCATCAAGCTCCTCCGCCGCAGCCCAGAGAGGCGCTACCGCTGGGAACCAATCGCGGCCGCGGATGATCCGGAGGCGGCCAGCCTCGCATTCCCCTTGGTGCTCGTCCAGATTCCCATGTACAACGAGAGAGAGGTAGGACGGTGATGCAAACGGGCTCGTACTAATTTAAATTCGTTTGTAGTTTAATGGGATTGACGGTGGGAAGAAATCCGCAGGTTTACAAGCTCTCAATCGGGGCCGCCTGCGCGCTCTCCTGGCCGTCCGATCGGATCATTATCCAAGTGCTAGACGATTCCACAGACCCTACCGTCAAGGTATTGAAACTGTTTGTAACAGTTTATAACGGTTTCAGTCTCTTCCTGTGGTGATTATTCATGTATGGGCATCGGTGTCTCGGTTCGCCAGTATACGACGGTCCATCGTGTTACACATGTCAGCATGGACAAAAAGATACAAAACAACAAATAAGAAAATATTAAAATTCATAATGGTTATTACTAAATATACTTTTGACTTTTAGTTTGACAGTTTTAATAAAAATAAACAAATTTTAATTTTGGTATAATCAAATTTCACGAACAAATCTCTGAATTTTTATTGTTCTGATTAATAATTAATGTTTTTAGTTGCTATGATGTTAGGTTTCGTAAATAATGATTATTATTTTCCAGTTTTATAACTATTATAATGGTAAGCTATGAAAGGTTCTAGCTGGTACTTAAAACTATGCTTTGGCAACCTCACGGACGGTATGGGGAATATTAATTTATCGAGCGGCTGTGGATTGAAGGCCAAGGTAATACTGTTGTGCTATTTCGCATGGAAAGCGTTACTGCTACACTGATCAGGAGTCGGTCATTCCACGTGAGGCTAGTGGCCCATTACCGTACAGGCTCTGTCTTGGAGTGGAGAATACTCTAGTTTTTGGACTTCGGTGTTCGTGCACATAATATAAAATAGGAGTGGATTGGCGAGCTCTGGCACCTTCCACCATAATTATTTTGTGCGTTCTTTATATCATGGACCGTCTTCTCAGTCAATTATCATACGATTTGGCGATATCTATCAGATAACTGGTGCGAATTACGAGATCTTCTACTTCATTCTTATTAACTGTTAGTTAATTATTATAGATGAATAACTGATGCATGCGGCGGTTGTTATTTTCATATATGCATTTAGTAATGCGGGCACGAGGGAATACTCCGGATGTCGCCACGTTGATCAGCACTCGAAACAATCTTCCATTGTATGAAGTCTTTAGAAGATTTATGCTATTGGTGTACGGGGTAGTAAGCTGATTTTTCTTAGTATTAAAAATAATAGAAGCAAATACTATCAGTCTTTAGTGGGGTTGATAAATGCTGATCTGTAACAGTCCAAATGATGTTTGTAACCATAGTCATCAGCAGCATATTGATTCATGATCCATGACCTAAATTAGGTAATAAGCCTAATGTATACTTGATCATTTAGTTGCTTGGATAATATCCTTGCTTTTGTTTTGCTTGAAATTTTGCTATATATTATGCTTCCTACATATAATATATATTGGATTTGGATTAATCAGGTTCATTAGGTCATAGAATTGGAATTGTAACTAGGAGTGGTCAGTGATGAATGATTGGTAATTATCAGATCCATGGGATCAAATTAGATGAGAAAAATAATTTAAAATTCAAAAATATAAAATTACAAAATAAAAAAAAGAAATTAGAAACTGTAAATTTTTTTTATAAATATGTAAAAGCACTAAAATAGAACATGTAGAAATATTAGTACTACGTTAAATTTTCATGATCATTTATTTGAACTATATCACATAGCATATTTGTAAACAAGTTGATAGATTGAATCAAATTATAAAGCATAATATTGGACAAATCTAAATGTCTCAAAAATCAAACTGTTTGCAATTTTAAAAATAATTTAAACATTTTTTTTTTGTTCTTTAACAATAAAATATTTAATACAGTATTTTTAAGATTATATAATTTTTTATAGTAAAATATTCTATATAGTCGGTTTAACAATTTATGTACCTTATAGTATTTCTAATGATATAACTATTCTTATAAATGTTTTATATGTTTTATGTATTAAATTGTAGTTTTTTAATCTTCTTTTGTTTACCTTATACTATTTTTAATGCCCAAGAATGGTATTGCTGCACCAAGTTATCTTATGTTACTGCCATTTATTATCACTAGTATTCCTACATTTATTTTTGCTAAATTTTCATTTCAGGACATGGTGGAGGTTGAATGCAGGCTTTGGGCAAACAAAGGAATCAATATAAAATATGAGGTTAGGGAGAACAGGAGAGGGTATAAAGCTGGTGCCTTGAAAGAAGGAATGGAACATAGCTATGCCCAACAATGTGAATTTGTTGCTATCTTTGATTCTGATTTCCAACCAGAACCTGACTTTCTCATGAGGACTGTTCCTTTCATGGTGCATAATTCAAAGATTGCACTTGTTCAAGCACGGTGGCAGTTTGGTAAGCCTGTATTCAATTTAAATATAAGTATTTAAATAAAAGGTTGTTTTAATTTTTAGGGCTTTCAACAATTTTAATTTATTTGACATCTTTTTAGATGTATTCACCTTGGGTAACTTGGCACATTCAGTCTAGCTATTTTACTGGTCAAATTGAATGGTTCCTATATAAAATTGGGCTAGAAGACAAGTTAGAAGATACTTCCAGCAAATTTGCTCCTTTAGATCAACCTTGGTTTGTATAGTCAAATCTGTACTAGATTCAAGCAAATTCAGTCAAAAGAAGTTTAATCCATATCTGTAAAAGCATGGATGCATTGACAGCATATGATATAGCCTAGAAGATCTCTCCCAAGTTGAACAAGGGATCCCACATGGGGTGTTTGATCATTTCAAGTAGAAGGGGGCTGAAGCAAGGTTGCGATTGATAGACAAGAGTGATACTATCACTACCTTGTTTGGTTCCTGTGATGAGCCCTTGAGTCTCCTTTACCAGTTTAGTAGAGTAATGAAGTGGGCAGCGGAAACACTACATATTAGGTCTATTTGATTTTTTTCCCATTAATATTATGTTATTTAATGGATTATTCTAAGCCAGTTGACATTCCTAATTAGATTAAGAGATTTACGTAAATAGACAAGCATGTAAGCCCCTAAAGTCCATGTCTTGGATTGTTTTCTACTTTATTACAGTAGAAGTATCATTATCTAGAAGTTACCTGTTCAGGTTTTTTTTAACTACAATGAAAGATTGTTGTTTAATACGTGACTAGTTCATTTTACCTAAGTTGATTCTTTCATTTTTTAGATGCTATAAATATCTGAAATGTGTGATGATATATCTTATACCATACAGAATCCAATTAAGATAACAAATAACTTATAAAATGCTATTTGGTTTTATATTGTCAGTGATTAGCACAGATAAGAAAACTTAAGCTATTTATATATAACAAAGTTGTATATATTTGGCAAACTTATTGGCTGTTCATATTGAAGGATGATATTATCTGCTTGATGACACTATTATTTTTCTTTTTCCACTGATTTGAGTTTAGCAAGAAGCTGATTATTTAATTGAGCATAGAGTGTAGTCCTTATGCGGACAATCAATGTTAACACTGGTAGCCAGATAAACAGGATTGGAAAAAATCATTATAAAAAACTAAGCTGCCTATTAAAGAGCAAAAAAGTAAAAACAAAATTTGATATAACAGAAAAGAAAAAAGCTGCGATTATTTCAAATGATAAGCTGGAATGCTATGCTTTAAAACTTTCTATTAGAAAATATAAGTCTATTTATTCTGATATGTCCTCTTCCATAATGACAGGAAGTTGCTGACGTGGCATTTCATGGACGATTTTGCAGTGAATTTCAGTGACTGTCTTATGACAAGGATACAAAAGATGACCTTGGATTACCACTTTAAAGTGGAGCAAGAAGCAGGATCATCCACATTTGCATTCTTTGGCTTCAATGGTAAAGCACATAAACCCATGGCACCAAAAATATCAATTGTCATGTCATCATCCTAAAGATTCTCTTCAATCTATTTATCAATTTAAATTACCCCACGAGTTTGATTCTAAATTTGCTGGCTAGTGTATATCAAGGGAAGTTATTCATTCTAATAAAAAAGTACTATTAGCTAGTATTTGTTTCACTTTTCTAAGAGGCAGTAGCACAACCTTGTTTTCATTCGCATGTTCATTAAAACGTAATTTTATAGGGACTGCTGGTGTTTGGCGAATATCAGCAATTAATGAAGTTGGAGGTTGGAAAGATAGAACCACTGTAGAGGACATGGACTTGGCTGTACGAGCAAGTCTGAAAGGCTGGAAACTATTGTATGTGGGTGATCTAAAGGTATTCAGCGTTCACCTTTAATGGCCATTCAGATCTTATCTATGCTGCAGAAAATTTAAATGAACTTTTCTGGATTGTAAACATTGATGTATTCATGCTTGCATAAAGTGCTTCACAAAATCATCTACAACCAGATAAAAATATGAGACCAACAAACTACATGAAGCTTTTAATGCTAGGCTATTGTTGCTATTGTTGTTGAAATAAGATGTTTTCAGAAGTTCCTACTTGGGATATCACTCATTGTTGTACCAGGATGGCAATAAATAAGCTTCCTTTAATCCATTCTTACCTTTAAACAAACCATTTGTTATGTTGAAAATCATCTCAAGTATGCTTACCATGATGAGATCCTGACCACAGGATAACTTGTTGATTCTTCAATCTATTATAGGTCAAAAGTGAATTGCCAAGTACTCTTAAGGCATACCGGCACCAGCAGCATCGTTGGACTTGTGGAGCTGCACACTTATTCCAAAAAATCATAGTTGAAATTTCAATGGCCAAGGTAGTACTTATTTGAGGCAGTATAAGAGAACCATTCTGGAAGCGTGCACTCTCTATCTAACATTTTCCCTTATGTCAAGCAGGAGGTATCATTTTGGAAGAAGTGTTATCTGATCTACAGTTTTTTCTTTGTGAGGAAGATTGTGGCCCACATAGTCACCTTCTTTCTATATTGTATTGTGATCCCAACATCTGTTCTGGTTCCAGAAGTCATCATCCCAACATGGGGAGTTGTGTACATTCCAACAACAATTACTCTTTTGAATGCCATAAGAAATCCTTGGTTAGATACTGTTTAAATTTCTTCAGATCCTTGCCTGTCATTCTTGTTTTTCTTCTCATTAACTAGCCTCCATTAGTTGCTTTTGGAAAACATCATTTGAGTTACGTAAATATAACCATTCAAATACTATCATGCTTTTCTAACTACTCAATTTTATATGCTTGTCACAGCTCTATACATCTTATGCCATTCTGGATTCTGTTTGAGAATGTCATGTCTATGCACCGGATGAAAGCAACTATGATTGGTCTATTTGAAGCAGGAAGTGTAAATGAGTGGGTCGTGACTGAGAAGTTGGGAGATACTCTCGTGGAAAAAACTAAAATCCCGATACTTGAAAAGCCATCGTCCAGGCTAAGGGAGAGGTAACAACAAAAGCTTGTTTGACGTGCACTTCTGGTTTACATATAGCTAATATCAGTGTTATTGATAGTCTTTTTTTTCCTTTCCTCAGAATATACTTACCAGAAATTGGATTTGCCGTCTTCCTCTTTCTTTGTGCAAGCTACAATCTTGCCTACGGAAAGAATTCCTTTTATGTTTACATCTATCTCCAGGCTGTTGCATTTTTGGTAGTTGGTTTGGGTTATGTCGGCTGCTTCATCTCCAACACATAATGATTTTGATGCAATTTGCTGTGCTTCTCTAACCATCAACTAACTTGCTTTTTCATGTGAATTCAAGGCGCGATGATAAAAAAAAAGCTGCTGTCCTCGAACAGGTTCCATAGGAAATTCTCACCCAAATCCTTTTTAGAAATATGTATGTCACATTATGATGGCCAAGGTTTTGTAGAGGCCTCATTGTATCAATTGTACTCAAATATTGAATTACAAGATTTTACTGATTTCATGGGACCCTAAATTTGGATCAAGCGCCAGAAAAGTCTACGTTGAATTAATTTGGTATTCCTGTTAAAGTATCTTTCATTCATCTCTCATAATGTCGACTTGGTAGCTTATTCATGTTGGATTTTTAACTTCAGCTGCTTTAGAAATACCACAATTTCAGCTGATCTTTGTAAAACATGCTTTTGTGGTTTGCCTTATTATTTGCATGAAAAAATTAGTCTCATTTTTAGCTATTTGTATTATCACTGTTTGTCAAAAAACAGTAACTCAGACAAGTTTTGAGCTGGCTGGAAGTCTTCTGAAGTTAAGCGAGCGACTGATACTCCATGAGAAATTGGGAAGTAGATGCAAAATAAGATATTCCATGGACTCGATATAAATGCTTGGAAGGTTTGACGTTTGCGAACAAGCTGCCAATATTAATATTATATTGTAACATTGTATTCGGTATTGGATAAAAAGTTGAAAGAACATATGTACTAATTGTAGGATAGTTTTTGTCATGTGTTCGAATTTTTTTTTTCCACATGATCACATTATCCTAGAGCCAAATAAATAAATATTTTATTTATATATTATAAATATTTATTATAATTTAATTATTTATCAAAATAAAAGTAAATAGATAGTTATAGACTTTATTGAGAAATATAGTAATAAAAACTTAAAAATAAAATTCAACCGATTATATCTAGTGATAGAGAAATGTCTCCTCTCTATTCAAATTCGATTTAGTGCTACTGAGAGGTTGTTTTAAAAATTAAAAATAAAATAAAAAATTTTAGCAATGTGAACCCTTATAAATCAATTATAAAACAAATACATATCCAAAAGTTAATCATCATACTAGTATATATTAAATACCCCAGGAGCACTCAAAGATAAATTTATATTGTATTTCTAACAACAAATAAAGTGGTGCCTCTCATCTACCAGACATGTTCTTGTGATGGATGAATCATTCGATCATTATGTTTGACGACCCGTTAATTCCTGAAGAAAATCACTCCACTTACCTTTGGCAAAAAAATAAAATCATCTAATACTAGTCATGTCGATATCATGATGAAATAATAGATTGAAACATCTCAATTTATCTTTCAAGCATCATTAATGTCAAATAATATCAATCAATCTTTAATTTACTATAACTTAACTTAATCAGTCTCTAATCCTTATTTAACTGGTCTAGAACCATCTTAGACTAGTATAAATTATATTAGGTTCAATTTAGATTATCAAACCGATTTGGAATCATCCTTAATCGATATAAATTGATTCTATCAATGTTTAGCTTGAAATCAAACAAAGTAAAAGCAACGAGCTAGACTGCATAACATTGGGCTAGGTTAGGCCAACCTATATACTGGTCATATCCATTATACATAATTGTGTATATACCATATCAACTTGGACAAACATATAGCTTATGGGTTAATTATGTGTATTACACATGCTTGCCCCATTTAGCGTTGAGTCGAGCTAGCCTACTAGCAAGGGCCTGACCTATTGGTTGGGTCTAGCTTAAGTATTGGGCTTGACTTGCTGGCTAATGTCAATTCATATCCAAACCAATTTTCTCAATTTTAAATTATAACATCATGGAATTATAATCAAAACATTTAATCATTAACATTGAGTAATTAAAATATAATAAATAATAATAGATTAAAAAGATAAAATTTCACAAGGAAAGAAATAATATTTTTAATTAATTATTGGATAAGTCTAATAGAAATCAAGTATTAGTAAGATGAAAATTTTAGAAACTACATATAAGAAGAATAATTATAATATATTTTACTAAAAAAATAAAAAAATTAAATACTTGAACAAAAAAAAGAAAATATTAAAAATTACATATAGCATGAATAATTATAACATGTTTTAATCCAAAAATAAAATTTTAATTACTTGAAGGATTAGAAAAAACTACAAATAGCATGAATAATTATAATGTATCTTAATCTAAAAATAAAATTTTAAATAAAAATATTTATTTTTTAGGAAAGATAAAATAATTATTTCTCCTTAATTTTTCGTTGACTTGATTTGGTAAGAAATGAAGAATAGAAAGAGGTGAGCCATCTACCTAAGATAATAAATTTTTATTTTTTAATTTATTTAATCTTTATTTTTATTTAATTTATTAATTAAAAATAATATCACTCAATTTAAAATATTAAATATTTATTTTTTTAATATATATATATATATTGGAGGATTTGATTACGATTTTACTATATTAATAGCTAAACTTAATCGAATGTCTCCATAACTTGTCTGGGCTAAGATCCTCAATAAAGTTCTTTGGATTGCTTGAACGATTCTAATCTTCAGGCAGTGGATGATCTATTTTTTTATTTTTGCCCTAATTATGACTTGGATTACGTCGGTTGGTTCCAATGAGAATTTTTTACTGATCACAATATTTCTCGATGGAGTCATTCATATTATGCAACAATTATTTATTTGACGAATAAGAGAATATTAAAGATGTAATCTTTTCACCCCACTTTACCTCCTCTAACATAACACATGGAAACGTTGACATAATTTTGCTAAGAGAGACAGGGTCCACCCTCACGTGTTGGGGCCCGCAGCGTAGCAACCTACCCGATCCTTTAACCGTTCCTGTCCAGTCTTCCGATTACTCGCTGAGAATTTTGCTTGACGAGAGGTGAGATGGCGGCCGCCTGGAGAGGACGCGATGAAGCGGTGGACGACTTCGACGAGTACGATCCGACGCCGTACGGCGGAGGATACGATCTCAGCCTCACCTTCGGGCGCCCCCTCCCGCCGTCGGAGGAGATTTGCTATCCCATCTCCTCTGGTGCCTCCGGCGTCGACTACGAGAGACCTCACTACTCCTCTGACTCCGTCCCCTCCGCCTATGAAGCTGACTACGGGGAACCCTACGGCCGCTCGAGGCCCAAGCCGCAGACGGCCTACGGCTTCCGACCCCAGCAGGAGGTCGAGGAAGGAGGAGTAGGCGATTTCGGCGCCTACGGTGGTGGCAGGCGCCCCCAGCCTAGACCTGGGTATGGCGATTACGGATCCGAGTATGGTGGGAGGCCCAAGCGCGACGAAGAACCTTCATACGGATACGAGGGCTACGGATCTTACCAGACCGACGAGTATGGCTGCGGGGCGCAACCAACATATGAGAGGCCCGTTTACGGCGGCGAAGAGGAGACCGGAGGGTATAGTAGACCGAGCAGATATGACCCAGATCAAGGTGAAGGATATCGCCGCCCTAATTATGTAAGTCCTGCTCTTACCTTGTTCGGTCCTGGAGAAGTAACCTATATATAATTCCACTGTTTTGTGCTTACATGTTCATATGCTCTTTTGTGATAGTTTCTGTTCAATGATTGCTCATGGATTCTTATAGTTTTCTGCGCGACCCTCCCGATCGACACTCTTGCTATAACTTTGACTTCCCTTTCTACCTGTCCTCGTAACCACTATTTTCATGGATCATCTTCATATGCAACCTTTTCATATAATTTCCATCATATGAAATCTTTTCATAGTAATTTCTTCGTCTGTAAGAAATTGGCCTTGACAGGGAGGGGTAAAGGATGAGTGAATGAATCGAAATCTTAGTTATTCATTAAGGTTTAATTTGCTTCGATGATTAGAGTTAGATGGGAATATATAGTTCGGAGGCATCAAACAAAAATTTGTTTGTTTGCTTCAACCTTTAGAGGAGCTCATTCAAGACTTAGTCGAACGATTTTGTTTATTTGCTTCAACAGCTCATTCAAGACTTAGTTCGAACGATTACTCAATAGAAAATGAGAGTTTTGGCTTCCTCTCATCGAGATAGAGGAACACAAAAGCAGCTGAAATCAGCCTTCGTGAGCTGATCTCCAATTAAAATGGCTGATCCGAATGGAGGAGGTGAATAGGGGAAGCACAAAGAAGGTTGATGACTAATAAAACGTTTATAGGTCATAGTTTTTTGGTTGGTCAACAAATGCTAGTTGATTGTTTGCCAATCATTCCTTCACAAATAGTTTGACATCAATAGGTTCCTCGATGTCATCGATTAATTAGTTGCCACCAACATATTCAAATGATCATAGTGTGTTGGTGGCAGCTTCATGCTTGAGGTTCATTCTATTGCAACCATATCTGATAGTTGACTAAACAGGGGTGTCTGCCTCGGATGACCTAAGCTCTCAAATGATCCGAAATCGCTTGAAAACTGATCAAAGGTTGGCTGATTCTTGGCGACTTTTGACACTCTTTTACATGGATTATACTAATAACAATTCTTATATCTTTCGCATGTTCATCGAGCCAACAAAGTGAATGCTGCAAAAAACAGACTCTAGTTATCTGAAATCTGAAAATTTTGAGACTCAAATTCATACCGGCAAAAAAATGTATTGATGCTTCAATGACATTACTTACACAATAAATGCTTTATAGGCAAGGTATCTTCAATTTTTTTTCTTTTTATTTTAAACCTCATAATTATTTCAAATCATAATGAAGTTATTTTATTATTGTTTAAACTAAAAACTGTTCATTCATTCATTCATCAGGAAAGATGGTTAAAAAAAAAAAGTGTAAAAGAGGTACAAAAATCGGTAGGCAGAGAGATCATTTATGTAGGAATGAGAAGTACCATAAGCAGAACAAAATTAACCAAAACATGAGCCTCCATGTTAGCCTTATGTATAAATGGCCAGCCGATTACATTTGTAGGAGACATTTTACGATTTGTTGTTGTCACTGTATTTAACTTATTTTTATTTGATAGAATATAAGGTTTAATCCTCTTCATGAGCTACTCATTCAACCATGTTTTGTAATGTTTTTATTTGTTATGGATGAAACTTCGTTTGCATTGCAACTCCGGCATAAGGTAAATTTAACACTTGAATTTTGGATCGTTTAGCAGGGTGACAATTCTGATGAGGAAAAGAATCACAACTATGGTCAGCATCAGCATCAGCATCAGCATCAGCATCACCGCAACTATGCTGATGATCTCTCTCCGGTTAACACTGTTTGCTTCGACGTCCCCAACACTTAATAGAAATAAAATGAAGTTGGGAATCTGGTGTGTTAAATGGTTCTTATTGTGAGACGTTGGGACCAATGTCATCTCTAATATATGTATGTTCTGTGGAGGCACTCCTCATATTTGCTAAGGTGATTGGACTCAATATTTACTTGAACATGCACTGTTCATGTCATATTTGTAAATTGATGTTTTGAAAGATAATTAAAGAATTACCTTATTAAATAATCTAAATGCAATCTCTCTCTCTCTCTCTCTCTCTCTCTCTCTCTCTCTCTTTTATGGCATTACATGGATATTTGACAGGGTTGGCAGCATGTAAATTTACATCAATATGGTTGGTAGCATATAGAGATTCCAAATACCCAAATGGCATAGATGTAGAGATAGTTAGAAGCAAATTGTGTTGTTCTCTTCATGAAACCAAACATTATCTTGAATGATAATAAAATATGATTCTATGTAGTAGAATAATTAAATAAACTATCGCTGGATATATTTTTAGTAAATTCTAACTCCATGCATGTTTGTTACATTAAAGAAATCCGTGTATTGAATAATAAAAAATATCTAACACAATATATTCGATAGTTAATGGAGTTAAACTAAGTTAAATAAAAAAATAATTTGGTAATAAATTCTTTTGAAATTTGTGTTTGCGAGGGTCTCTACCTAAGAACACCTCGCAATGAATCACAAAAGTAGGAAGCAAATATTTTAGGTAATAAAAATAGGGCTTTATTATTGATTCCTAATACCAATATTTTCTATTAACAAAATAACAATTAACATATTTATATATTGATAATCCACCCAAAGTATCTTTTTCAAATACTACAAAATTATATAGTCCATGTTATGTTTAAAAGGCATTACAATGCTTACAAATTGGAAATATACGACAAAACCATATTTACAATCAAACCAAAATACAAAAATTGTGAGAGTCCATATTCTCTCACAAGAATTTTGTTACACAATCTTCAGAAGTCTAATTTGAGACGGAAAACCATAACAGTGATATTAAAATTCCATCACTAGAGTCTATTCATGGAGTGATTGATCCATTGATTTTGGATTGGTCCCTAATTCCTTAGTTATAGTATTTTTGAATAGATTTCTATTTTTTTAAAAAATATTATAAGTCTATTAAAAAAATATAATTAATATAGAAATCTTCATATTTGATTGGTCTTATTCCTAAACCAATAAGAATAATTATTTAAACTTTTATTTTATTTTTATATAAGTTGGTTTATATTGAGTTTTGAGTTAATTTGTTTTGGTGAGTGTGTCAAAAATACTTTAGGCCTATTTAAAATAAATTTTATATGAAAGGGATTGAATTAATTGGCCCTATGAATTAGTTTTCTGAGATAATAAAAAGATGAGGATAGTCCTTAAAAATTTGAAAAGGGACACACCACTCGGAAAAGCAAAAAAAAAAAAAAAGGTTTTTTCATGAAGTCATCCGTAAAATATTTTGCATGCTAATTTGTAGTAGATAATACATTAAAGACGTACATAACACATCTAAAATGTTCATCAACGTTTCATTTTGTCTTACAGTGTTTCAGCTTTTTTTTACTTTAAACTTAATGCTGAATTGCAAATTTCTATGGTTTTAGTTAGTTAAACCGACATCAAAGTTGACCACGCAGTTGACCACAAGCAACATGTCAAACTTCTATGGTTGACCAAACGTGCCAAAAATCTCTTTCGCAACCAAGACAGGTGGATTGCACAAAAGATTGGTCAACCACGCGCATACGGTTCAACACGATAACTTATAAGAAATGAGTATATCTTCTCTTTTTATTTGAAAAATATGTTAAAAATCTTTCTGTAAGGTATTAGGTAGTTGACTTAGTGCCGGAACGACTATTAAAAGACAAATTCGAGCGTCAAATGCTTCTTTATTTATTTTATTAGAAAAATTCTTTATAAAAAGGTCAAAATTTTGTTTTTTTCCAACTCCTCGTTGTAGTTTATTTATGTAGAGCGCCCCTTATCTTCTAAGAAACTAAATTACTCTAATTCCATCACCTCCCACTATCTCCGTCCCTCGTCCATCGTTGTTGTCACGTCTTTCTATGCTCTCTCCAGCATAATTTTTCTCTCTCCATGCATCCTTCTCCTTGATTGAATCTTAGCACCATTGGTTCCCCTCTATGAGTCCTCCCCCTCCATCAGATCTCAACACCACCAGCTCCCCTCCTCATGTCCTCCCCCTTCATCGTATCTCGACATCATGGGCTTCCCATCGAGCTCACAACTATGCCTCCACCATTGCGATAGGAGCAGCCTCACCATTGTCGATGGGCCTCACCACACACTCTTTGACTATTATGGTAGCTCTTAGAGGCATGATGGTGAGGGATATGATGGAAAAATGAATATAATTGGGGGAAAGAGGAGGACAACGGTGGTGAAGGTGACTGCCAACTCCATGGGGAGCTAATGCTACAAGATTCGATAGAAAGGGAGGACACATGAAGGGAGTCGAGGTAGGGGTAGTGGGTTAAAGGCCATAGACGAGGTATTAGATTATGTGACCATATCTAATTAGATAAGATATATTATAAATCAAATGATATTCTAATTATGATTATTAATTAATAGAAAGGAAGTCAAATTATGATATGATTCCTTAGGAGACAATCTTGATAGAAAGGACTTTCTTAATTACTTATCGTAGACCCTCTGCTCTTGCTTATAAAAGGACATGACCTCCTAAGGACTCAGTATGGATATGTGAACATGTGATATTATTGAGAGATTATAGATCTTCTTTTATCTCCCCTTTATCCCTAATTCATCACTCACAGTGATCCTATGAATAATAGGAAGAGAGGAGAAGGCGAGTCTAGTTCTTCTTATAGATCGACATCACTATAGCTTTTAGATCCGATGATGAAACACCGCAGATCAAATAAAAGCTTTCTGAATGGTATCGAAAGATATGTATTGTAAATTTGATTTATTGTTATTTGACTTCAGACTTTGACATTAAAGTTTTTCATATGATAGTAGCATAAGAATAGTTTTTATACTTACAATTAGTATTAGTCATATTTATGAAATCAAATATTTAAGATCTATTTGTTAGCATCTTTTGCCAACGAAAAGGAGTTATTTTATTTATGATGTATGAATGATTCATTTGTATTGTTGATCTGCTTTTCTATTCAATCCATCATATCGCTTGCTTACAAGCGATGTGAGGTTCCTCATGCTTGATCAATGGACAACTGTCAATAGCTTACTGTTGGCAATAGTATTATTAAGGGTGACGGCGTTCGGTGGTCGCCAACCCAATCGTGGGCAACGATTGTGTACCTAGTGGAAGTACTATAGGGTTCAGCAACCTTGCGATGGTTACGTAGCGCCGCTATGTGCGGTTGTTACGCAGCGCCGCTATGTGTGACGGTTGTAGCAGCTCCACTACTCGTGGTGGCTATAGTGGTTACGTAGCACCACTACGTGCAACGGTTATGCTGTTAGAGGTAGCTGTAGCAATACTATTGTGGCAGCGCTTGCTAGCCATGGTTGGTGTCAACTAAACATCGAAGGCTATTATTCCAAATGTTGGGAAATCTAGGGGGAGCGACATCACAAGCACAGCGAAAGAACAAAAAATAAAATCTCCAATTTCCTAAAGATATGTTCGTTGTCGTACGAAAATTGGTGCACAAAATTCGTAAAATCAAAAACTGCATATATAAAGATTATGTTTTATCTAGGGAGATCGTATATCTCTGAATCCATACAGATCTTAGGGAGAGGGTGAAGGAGGTCAAGCATCTTTCTCTCTAACGGTGATCCACACAATAGGGTTGCAACTATACTCCTCAAATCTCCAAGCTTGCTATTTGAGAAGGAGAAGGGGAGGAGAATAGGATAAGGTAACCAAAAAGACTCTAGCCTATGAATCATTAGTTCCCTCCTATTTATAAAGGTCCTCTGTCAACTTAACCATAATGTATCCTGCCCTATTGGGTATTGGATCTTCATCCAACTACCCAAGCCTATTAAATTAGTATATCTCTATCCAATAATCTCTTCCTCTTATTGAATCTCATCCATAGAATCCAATAATTCAGGGGTTTATTGGATATCCAATAAGATATGGGCTCCGACAGATATCTCATATTCAAACCTTTACTCATCGCAACGCCAACCATATGTGTGTGACTCTCTGGGCCCAATATCGAGCTAGCCGTGAGTCATATATGTCAGAACTTATTCTAACTCAGTAAATTATTATCTTCATAATAATTCACTCGATTCATCAACTACGGGCGTACTAGGCCACTATGTCGTAGTCCCCAGACGATGCAGGGGAATCCAATTCATTAGACTTATATGTCCTCAGTTACCATGTACCTATGGTCCATCATCCATCTAATATCCCAGAGACTGTATACGTGGTATGGTGCTGTCAGACCCATACAGTTTCTGCTCGAGTCTCGCTCTAATCGGATTCTTCCGAAGAACTTTTTCTCTCTCAATCCGAATGACCGTAGCTAGGGATTTGTCTGAGCAAGAATACATGAGATATTCCTCTCATGACACCGAGAGTGGATGATCCTCTATCGACACTCAATAGTCCTCGTAAGGTTGGCTACCACTCCCGATGACTAGCTATGCTAGATCTGGAACCTCCAAACATATAAGTCTGGTATCAAAGAATAAAGTACTCATACAGGACATCATTGGTGTCTCAAGTCTAAGGACCAAATACACCACTGAGCCTACAGAGTCGCTATCTAACAATAAGGCATCATTAGTCATTCAGCATTCCATAAGCGGATTAATTAATGAACTCATTCTTTAATGAGTACCTATATTGTATCCCTAGTGTTCCCACACGAGCAACTATGAGACCAACTGCATCCATCATATGGATGAGAATACAGCACACAAGTCTATCCAGTTATCCCGATGTCCCTCTCGAATAACCTATAACCGAGATTATTTAGGGTCTGTGTTTAAAGGTAAATCGGTCTCATTATCGTGATCTCATTATGATCCGATTCTCATTATATAGATCTAAGAACATCACAATATATACATGTGTATGTGCAACAATCAATATAAAGTGATAAAATGTCAAAATATAATAAGTAAAAAGACTGTTTGTTAAGTCACACATACCATTACTCACGTGATTGGCTTGCAGGGCATCTATGACTAGTACCAAATGACTATGCAGTAAGACGTGTTAGCATAGTCATGCACCATGACAACTATGGGGGTCGCTGGTCGGTGCATGTGCATGACTGCATGATGGGACAATCCGTCAGCGATGCTCGGTCAATAACACATCGCAAAGGCATTCCACCGGTGAGGAACACAGTGGCAGGGCATGGTGACTAGTGTGGTCTTCGGTCAATCACGTGAGGACAACCACCCCACTGCGAGTAGCGAGTGGCATGCAGCTATAGGTGGTGGATGACCACTACATTACCGACCCACGTGTATAGGTGCGCACGACATCTACGAGAATGAAAGGTTATCGTTTATTTTTAAAATTATAGTTTTACCCTTATACACTCTTTTAATTCTAACTTGTCCTTTTGATAAATTTGCACTTTAGAAATTAGATATTTTCTATATATATTCCATCAAAATTATAATTTTACCCTTCAGAAATTAATTTTTTTTATAGTGTCCCCAATTATAAATTTTATTAATTTGATTTTTATCAATCAAATATTTTGATCATACTTGATTATTATTATATTTTGATTACTTGATTGGATTTAGATTCGATAAATCAAGTTTAGATCGAATTCGAGGAAAGTCAAATTTTGGTTCACGTTTTTATTTTGATCAACTTTACTTTTTGTTAAAGATAAATGGTTGACTCAAATATATAAGCCCAATTTGGGTAGCCCAATTCTGGACCCGCTCAATTAAATAGAATTGACTAGTATAAGGGTTTCATACAAAATTAAAAAATATAAATTATGATTTCTTTTATATTTTTTTCATATGATATATTGATAAAATTTTGTATGTGATAAATAAAAATCTAATTATTGTTCTTGGATATTTATTTAGTTATTCACATGTATATATTTGATATTATAAAATAATATTATTTTTTTATACAAAGACATGATTTATGTTTTATAATGATTATAGTTATCATATTAGTTTTTCTTTATACTAATTAATATTTAATAATTATGAATATTATTTATAACTTATATCTTAAGTTTATTTGACTGGCAATTGCCAAAGTCGCTTGGGATGGTAGGTTTATGAGATGTAAATTATAATAAATATTTATCATTTATAGGATATTTTAAACTATATTTTATATTATTGTATTAGTCTTTTAGTCACTAAAATGGTCTAACTAGTAACTTATAAATTTATATTAAATAATTAATCTTAAATGATATTAAATAAATAATATTCATAATGACTTACATAATTAGGAAATTTAGATAATTTTAAAATAAAATTACTTCCAATAATTATGTGATGGGATAGGATGATACTATTTTGGATATCTTTGTAATTTAGGTTATATACCAAAAATAGTAATACTATTCTACAAAAATGGTAACAATCCTCTATAAATATTTTTGTATGAATATTAGATATATCAATATTTTACTCAAAGATAAAATAGAGATGATATCAATAGTTCAATATTTACTAAAAAATTCAAAGCATTAATATTTTATTACAGTGGTACTTCTTTCATTGCATTACTATAAATATCCCTATAGTTTTTGGATTTATTAATTCTAAATGGCTTGAGCATATATAATTTATTGTTAGACCTTAATCAATTTAGTTGAAAGGATCACAAACTTAACTATTGAAAGTTATGTGAAATAAATAATTGAGATAAATGATAAAAGGATTTAAAAAACTTGATTTTATGAAATTACTAATAATATTTAGATCATTATAGTGTATAACTAGCACGTTGGAATATTTAAAAATTAATTTAAATTTATTTACAAGTCATTGGCTGATATATTAATAAAAGAACTGAATGAAATTTAATACGATAGTATTTGAAAATTTTAAGATCATATCCTTAATATAGCTAACAAAGTTATAAGCTTAAGAATATTGAGCATAAATATGGTAGAATCTTTTTTATATAATCTATTCTTAATTCTATTTTTTCTTAGTTTGACTCATTTAAAAATTACTATAATAAAATTAAAAATAAGTGAAACTTAAATGAGACGACTAATAAAAATAATTAAGATTAAAGTAAGAAAGACTCATAATTTTTTAAATACTACTCAAAGAGTTAGTAACTATAAAATAAAATTAAAGCATAAATAACCTAAGTTTATAAATATTATGTAAACTCATAAAAGAAAATTGTTCATAATAAAATGCTACTTCTATGACAAAAAAAGGTATGTAAAGGAGAACTATAAGGTTTGGTTTTAAAGGAAATGTATAACATTGACATTTGTATATTTCAAATCAAATATTATAAAATTATTTTCTAATATTTTGTAGATTGATTTTGATTCTTCAACATATGGTACTAATAATAGATATTCATTTAATATGAAAATCAAAAGAGTATAAAACATTCATTATTATAAAGAATCATCTTAAAGTGAAAGTGATAATAGTTAGTAATTATTGCCTATGCCTAGAAATGATTCATTTAATAAATTTTAAGTATATATATTATACTTTTACAATTCTAGAAATTTAGGTTCATTATCTAAAATTCTCAGGATATTGTTTCCCTTTTATTATAAACTCAATATATTTATGATTCAATAAAAATTGATTATAAAATTCTATGCAATTGTTGTACAGAATAAATTTGAATTCTGAGTTTGCAAAAACATTAGTGACCTTGTAATCAAATATTGGATAGAAACATAGTTTCAATAATGAAAAGTCTTCTATATTATGGCATAAACGTTTAAGGTATATCTTCAAGAAAAGAATTAAAAAAATTAGTAAAGGATAATATTAGACTTAACTAATTTTGATATTTATATAGATTGCATTAAGAGAAAGCAAACTAAGCATATAAAAAAAATGTCACAAGAATTAAAGAACTCATTCATATTATTCATACTAATATATATGGACCATTCTATATTCTCCGTTTTAGTTGTGAAAGGTATTTTATGACCTTTATAGGTAACCTATTAAGATATAACTATGCATATCTAATTTATATAATGCCTTAAGCTATTGATACTTTTATGTGTATATAAATGTTAAAATTAGATCGAAATGTTAAAAAGATAATTAGATAGAAATGTTAAAATTATCAAATCCAATAGAAGTGATAAATTTTTTGTATGATAGATATGATGAATCTAATCATAATTCTAGTTATTTTACTAGATTCCTAGAATAACAATGTATTTATGCTCAATATATCTTACAGATATGCCACAGCGGAATAAAATTACTAAAAGGTGAAATCGTACTATTATGATAGCTTGATAAGTTAATTTTCTATACTTAAATCAATATGAGGGGAAGCTCCAAGGATGATTATATATATATTAGACATAGTTCATAATAAGTTAATTACATCAATTATTTTGAGTTATAAATTGATAGAAAACCTAACTTGAGACATTTACATATTTGAGATTGTCCTATAGAAATAAAGATCTTTAAATCACATGAAAAGAAATTAGGCTCAAGGATTATTCTGGATATTTTATTGGTTATCTAAGAAAATTTAAAATGATCAATATTTTCTTATTCTAATTATAGTTTGAGGATAATTGAATCTAGTAATGCAAGATTCTTGAAAAATAATGAAATCAATAAGAGTAAAAAATCTTGAAAGATTAATTTTGATATAAAGGAGATACAGGTTCATACTCTTTTATCATTTCCTATTCAAGATGTTGTTGTTCCTCAAATCACTAAACGAATTGATATGATGAATAATAAAAGTAATATTGATGAACCCTCATGTGATGTTGATATCACTACTATTTAACTTGTAAAATAATCACAATCGATAATTTTAAAAATATCTAAAAAAAAACTTATCATTTTTATTGATTATGTGGTGTATCTATAAGAATCAGATTATAATATAGGAATCACAATAATTCGTTATTGTTTTCACAAGCTATAATAATTCTAAAAAGTGATAATGTAATAAAAGAAGAGTTAAAATCAATAGGACAGAATGGTATCTAAGAACTCGTTAGATTGCCTAATAATTATAAAAGAGTCTATTATATAAACATGTCTACAATGACAATATCAAACAATATAACGAATTTATAAAGAATGCATCGATCATAACAAGATATTTTTTTAATTTTTTTTAAATGAATTAGTTAAGAATTATTGTGACATTAGTGGCTCATTATGATTTTGAGTTACAATATATGATGTGAAAACAAGTTTTTTTAATGGGGACTTAGATTTATATGGCTTAACCTAATCGATTCATAAAGAAAATAAAAGAAATACAAAATTTGATATATAAATTTAATAAATCTATTTATGACCTTAAATAAGCTTCTAAACAATGGTATATAAAATATCTTGATATCATTACTTCCTTTAGATTTAAGAGAAATACTATTGATTAGTATTTATATTTGAAGATTAGTGAAAGTAAGTTTATTATATTAGTCTTATATATAGATAATATTTTGTTTACCAATAGTGATATTAGTTTATTGTACTGAACAAGAAATTTTCTTATTAATAATTTTAAGATGGTTGATATGAATGAGACATCTTATGTTATTAGCATTGAGATATTCAATGATAGATCTTAGGATTATCTCATAAAAGATATATTAAATAAGTTTTGGATAGATCTAGTATACAACTTTGTTTAGCAAATAATAAAAATAAATTTTTTTAATCAAGACAAGTATTTTTAAAATAACTTAAAAAAGAATCAAATTAAAAAAATATTCTTTGTGTATCCATAGTTGAAAGTCTATTATATGCTCAAGCTTATATCAGATCAAATATTAGTTTTATAATTAAAATACTAGACAGATATTAGAGTTATCTAGAAATGAAAATATTAAAAAAGTATAAAAAAAATAATAAGATATTTAGAATGAACGAAAGATTATATGCTCATATATATGAAATTATATCACCTTGAAATGATAATATTTTCATACATTGATTCCATAAATTACCTTAATAATAGGAAATCCACTTTATAGTTTATATATATATTAATTGGAGAGATAATTTACAAGAAAAAAATAAAAAATAATATATTATTACATTATTAACAATAAAAGTTGATTTTGTAATTGAGGTTACTAATTAAGCTTTATGAATGTGAAATTTTATCTATCAACTTAGTATTGTCATACTCAATTAATTGTTAAGTCACTGAAGATATTTTGTAATATATTATAGTAATTTTTTTTTCTAAGAATGATAAGTACTATTTAAACCTTACACATTATAAGATAAAGTACTTTATGGTTAGATAAAAAAAGTCCAAAAATAATTAATATCAATTAAATTTTTTAATTTTACTGTTGATCCATTCACTTAGAACTTATAGCCTAAAATATTTGAATAAACATATTTTTATAATTGGGTTTATGAGCAACCTATAAAGGATATGGTGAAGCATGTTTGAGTGAACATTATAATTAATATTCTTATTTATATAATTAAAGTTATTTATTTCTACTATCTTGTATTATGGTTGAATATGAATAATAGGATTGTCTTGACAAGATAATCATTTTGGACTGCTTTAGAAAATACTAATAGTATTATATAACATAAAAGGAAGTATAATATTGATGACATATAACCGCTATGGCTCACATTGCTAGTGAGATTTATTGTAATACTATTATATTTATTGGACTTATTGGCCCTTTTTTTTAAATTCATACATGTATAAATGATTTTCAAAATTTTAAAATCTAGTTGGATAAAATTATTTTTAAATAAATTTATTTTATTTATTTTTTATTTTGAACCCTTTTATATCTTATCAATTAATGGATAAAGTGGGAGAATATTAGATTACATGATCCTATCTAATTTGGTACGATATATTATAAATCTGATTGGATTTTAATTATGATTATTGATCAATAGAAAGAAAGGTCAATTATGATAAATTTTCTTAGGAGATGATTTTTATTGGAGGAACTCTCTTAATTACTTATTATGGACCCTATGCTCTCATCTATAGAAAGATATAACCTCTTAGGGATTCAATATGTATATGTAGATACGTATTATTAAGAGATTATATATCTTCTCTCATCTCCCCTTAATCATGTGAACCAATCATTAAAAGATTATAAATCTACTCTCATCTTCCATTTGTTCCTAATCTATCACTTATAGTGGCCTTATGAAAGATTAGAATAGATGAGAATGCGAGTTTAGTTCTCCTTACATATTAGCATTACTATAGCTTTGGGATCCGATGATGGTACATCTACAAATTAGATCAAAGCTTTTTGAATTATATCAAAAGATACGTATCGTAAATTGATCTATTGTTATTTGATTTTAGATGTTAATATTAAAATTTTTTATAAAACAATAGCATAAGGATGATTTTTATGCTTACACTAAAATATATTAGGAACAAGAGTGTGACAATAGTGATAGATGAGAGGAGAACCGATTGGGTGGCCTACAAGATATAGGTTAAGGATAATTTCATCTTTTATAAAATAAAAAACATTATGTATGAAGAAAATAAAAAAGAAATACTTTATCGAAATAAGTAAAAAATTAAAGTTTTTTGGAAATTTATCCTATTTTATTTACATAATATTTATTGCTTACATTTGATATCTACATAAACCATTTTAGTCATAAAGAAATTTAAAGATCTTTCTCATATTAACCTTGATATTTTATATTTAGTATCTTGATATTTTCACATTTTAATTCCAAGAGAGTTGAATTGAGTCCAAAGAAGAGTTTGACTAGTTGGTACATTTACTTATCATGTTCCACATGCAACTGACCATATAGAATCCAACCGTGTTGGAATTCTATCTTACATACGTATCTTGTCACCTAAAATCATAAATATACATGTGGTCTTAATAGCTTCATAAAAATTGAACAATTTAGACATGATGGCTGCTCGCCAACACGGACAAAATATTCTTATGGCGGCTCGTCAACAAAATTACTCTGTTTGACCTTCCAAAGGTCAAGTCAAGAGACTTACTTTTTGTAGAATGGTTGTTTTGATTAATTTGGTTGATTGTTAGGTGACACTGTTACTGTAATTTAGGGGACTTAGTAAATGTTGACTAAAGTTTATCAAAATCATGCTCGGTATAGATATAAATGCATGCAGTAAAACATGTGCTTCATTGTACATCTATCGTATGTGTATGTTGAGTAGTAAAATTGGTGATGAGATCGATTAATTATAACTTGGATATTATGGTCATTTACATGAAAATTAAGAACTAATATAACAGGTGATTAATTAGGTCTTGGGTTCCTATATGCACACTGTACAGCGGTCTTCAAATATGTATCATACGTACGTTTATAGTTCAACCTTTACTTGTCTCTTCTATAATAGATTACCACTTTTCATAGTGAACTAAAATGATTTTTTTGACCACCCTCAGTATCTTTATCTGAATTCTTTTGTTGACAACACAGGCGAAAAGATCATTTCTCTCTTTAATAACTTTCACAAAAATAGTAGAATAAGTATGTCCATAAGACTCGTTAATTTCTTCCAACAGTTGATGATTCTTATTGATTCCACTGTCTACATATGTGTCCATGTCAGGAAAGTAGAGAGAGTAATACAACAAATATATGTAATAAAAGAATACATTAATTTCCTAAAGTACATGAATCTACAATAAATCAATAAACCATTCCCGAATTTGATTTCAGATCTGTTCATCACGATTTCATGTGAACTGCGGACAGGAAGAAGTGATCAAAGTTTCAGTTGATTTGATGCCACCCACACGCATCCAACTTTGTCACAGAGAACGGCGCCAATATGATTTCAAAGCGGTTTCACGCTTGGAGATCGTAATTCGCGGAGCCGTCTCTCATCTGACAGAATCGTAGCAAACCTTTTGAGTGCATCTTCGTTTGTTCCTTCTCCGTTTCCCACTGGCTCATAGATGCCCGTCTCTAAGTTCACCCTTGAGACCGGCTTCTTCAAGAGCTGCTCTCCTACGTTCACGAGATCCGCAAGGTTCTCTTTTGTGGAGATGTCAACAGACGACACTGTCCCAGATAAGGTGTCATCCTACGAAGAAGAACATCATCATCAGTAGTGTCAGGTATACCAGATTGAATTCAGACAACACCAAGAACAGCTCATACCTCGATGCGAAGGTAATTCGATTTTGATCGGAGAGCTTGAAAGACGACCGAGAGATGTATGTCAACCATATCAGCACTCGATTGCATGAACACATCAAACAAAGGATTCGATCCACTACTAAGCAGCCAACCCAAAACTCCCCACTTGCTCGCGCGTTTCGCGCTAAGCTTCCCTTCGACCTTGGCCGATCCCGTACCTAATGATATCAGCAGAATCTTGCGGTAATCCATGGGCTTGTAGGGGAAGTAATCCGGGTTCTTCTTGTGTAGCTCCTTCGTCACTTGTCCGACAGCAACCAGTGCCTAGAAAATCCAGCTTGGAGTGATTAGCACTAGTAATTTCTTCGCGGATGAATGTCGAATGATTCAGGAGGAGCTCTTACCGGATTGTTAGCGGCCACTCCACCGTCAACCAGGTGGAACTCCCTAGAGCTTCCTTTATTACATTTGGTTTCGAAATAATGGGCTGGGAGGTAAGTAGGAGCTGCAGTTGTGCCGATACAGATGTCGGAAAGGCGAGCATCCAAATTTCTATTACGCTTCACCTGCAAGAGACTCAGACTTCAGATCTCCGGCGAAGGTTGCAGACGAAGTGCACATCCATGCACATTCTAACCTTTGTTTTGTGTTGTTGCAGCATGCATAGACTGGTAGTTAAGATTGCGGCTGCGGTTTGCAGCAACTGTAGTTTTATTTATTATACATTGATTGGCACCATATAAGGCTATCTTAAATAAAGAATGGCAATACATATATATATATATATATATATATATATATATACTTGAGAGGAACCCCATCCCCAGATTACCTTCCATCGTGACCAACTTACCACAGTGTGATGAAAGACAGTTTTCCACATAAGAGTAACCGTTACTACACGTCAGCAAGTCTTTATATATATATATATATATATATATATTTGGGATTAATGTGAAATGTCTAGGGAAGAAGGTTTAGAGTAAGAAAGCAAAGTCTATGTGAATCTAGAGTTCATACCTCGTAGCTAGAGAAGATGATTGGGTGGAGCTGCTTGATATCAAAAGTTGGAATTATCACGTTGGTTAGGGTTTGATGCAACCTCACACCTCCTAGTTTTTCCTTGATAAGCGAGTGCAAATACTTCCCATTGTACTTGGGTCCCCATACAGCTTGAAACATCCTTCTGACTCCAGCCAGTAATCCTCTGAAAACGAAACATAAAATAGTGAGATTTGTGATCAGAACCACACACACAATCGAATTCATTCGTTTGAGATAATTCCAAGTACCCAATCTGGGGAAAAATTTTCGAGCTGTGTTCCAAGTAAAACGATTTTATATCTTTGGCTGCGAAGAGCGGTCGATTGTTGTCATCAGGTGCAGTTAACATTGCCGTGACGAGACCTCCGGTGCTTGTTCCGGAAATCACATCGAAGTAGTCTGCAATCCTTGCATCCTCGCCATCAAGTTTCTGCATCGGTTATTGAGCGAGTTATTCATGGTAATCAAGATTACAGTAATTGAATTTGGAATCGATATGTCGACTGATGTTCGATGCGTTTCATACCTGAAGCTCCGACTCCAAGAAGCTGAGGATGGTGGCAGGGATGATTCCTCTTATGCCTCCTCCATCTATGCTTAGAATGGTGATCAGGTTCCCGAAAGTAGGGGCCTGTATCTGGTTGATCTTTGATTTTGATTTCTCCATGAACACCGAAAGCTGTTGATGAACAAAGATCTGGATCGACTCCGCGAACCTGCAAGTTGTTCCAATCGCTGCAAGGCTTTTTCTTGCAGTGATAGATTTACTTTCTTTTCTTGTTATCAGGGAAGAACAAGATGAGCATTTATATAGGGGAGAGGGGAATCATCCATCAGGCTCCTTTAGGAGTTCCAGCTGAGGCAAACTATGAGCTAGTACGAAATTGACTTCTCGAGATTTCGATGAACCTTCATGGAAACGTGTAGTCATCGCCGCCAATTCATGTACCACATCCACATCCACATCCAAAATGATTTCAATGATTCTGAGAGGTAGAACGAAGACCAAAGAAAGTGCTGGACTTGCAGGTAGATAAGACATATTGCTGGACGTTAGGTGGCCTGCATGATGCTGATTTGGGTCTTCAAATGATAACGTATGCAGTTCCTCATCTGAAGTTAGCAGAGTTATTGCCCAACTTGTGCAATACCCCCAATCTCTTTGCTGCCTTTGATCATGCTTGTTCAAATCAAGCAACCAGAGCTGAAGCCACCCACCCATGCGTCCAAGGCGAAAGAAATCAAAAAACACATTCACACATCCAAGTTCGACTAAATCATTATATCAGTATTGTTTTGAGATTTAAAAGAAGATAATGTTCTGAAAATAATATGGGAATTATCTGTAAGAAGAATAATAAGTTCTTTGTTTCCTCATGGAAGTTTATAGCACGGCTTCTGGAACAAAAGAAGAAAGGTCGACAGTCTTGTGGGAGATTCTGTAGCTGTTACTGCTAAGTTACATGATAACGAAGAAGACCAGAAGTTGGATCGGATCTTTCTATGATTTTCTCATCGATATTTCCTTTGGTTTATTTGAGTGTCTTCTGAGGACCGGCATGAACAGTTGATTTTGGGGTGATGTCTGTGGATGCATTTTGGTGTAGGGTTTCAGTGTGACTTGCACGGGTGCTGAAGATATTTAGTTGTGTCTCATTCTCCCAGTTGGCTACATATTAAGGTTTTAGAGAACACTGGTGATGCAGAGATTAGCTACTCATTTACCATTTCAGTGCATCTTACAAGTAAGAACACATACCATTGTACAATTCCTCAAGCTCAGGATATCGTACAACAGGTGAGAACACCAAGTCCTTTGCTTACTCTCAATGCTTTGTATGCCAACATAATGTGATGGGCATTTTTAGGAACGAAGAAAGTGAGATATAAGATACGAGTCTTTTTTGCTTCATACTAAATATTCTTCCACTCACAAGTCATATTCTCCATCGTCCGATCAGTTCAGATTGAATATATTAATTTTTTTAATGATTATAGAAGATTTTGATCGTCGTCTATTTATCCGTATCTATGGTCAGTAATATATTGTTTTATACCTATTTATTCCGCGTTATTTATCACGTGGATGTGTCATGGCTCGATGAGTTCTGATACAAAATTTCTTTGATGTTGATGAATTCTGATACCAAGATTTCTTTTTCCTTATTAGGGACGAAGGAGAGATCGTTCAGATAAAAGAATAAGATTTAGATACAAGCTCTTCATCGCAATCTATCTCATACGTATCTTTGATCAGCGACGCCATCAACGGGCGACGCCCCTGCGACGTACGAAGGCAAGCACGACCCATGCATGGCAACCATGGCAGTGCCTAATCAGACCCTTCGATCTAAGATATCAACAAAATAATTGATCCACCCAATGCACCATTTAGACTATGCTTGTTGTAACATTAAAATCATGAGTCTCTTTCGAGACATCCTATAAACTTGAAACGGTATATATAGAAGATTAGCATAACCGTACACAAATATGACATGCACAAATAAAAAAAAATGATCTAAAATTTTAGTAGGTATTAGCTTGATTGGCCGTAAGAACTTTGTCTGATCATTGTAAGAAAAACATTACGTTGTTAACATAACAGCCGACATGTTTAGGAATGTTGCATGGTCATATTTGCTAAGATGCTGATACATATATTTTTCTTTCGTCACCAAATTAGAAGTCCGAAGACTCCTTCCATGAATGAAAACATATGGGCAAACAAGAGCCTACTGACACTTCCTGAGATGCCACTGATCGGTCTAAGTCATTAGAATCATGAAGAATAGGTGAAGACACCAGTTAATGAAAAGAACCAACGGTTCTTTACAAGAATTCAGATGAAATCAGAGTTTCATAATTGCATCATACGATCAACATCAGCTTACACACAAAGAAAGACATCAACTTTTGGAAAGTCATTGAGAATATCGTTATACATTTAGTGCTGCTATCGAAGTATTCAAAAAGTGCCTCAGGATTGCCCCACTTGATAGGTAACATTGATAGGTAACATCAGCTAGCAGACAACATCAGCCTAGTCTTGCTTCTCTACGGAGTACCTGAAAGAACACGGAGAAGTATGGTTGATATCCATTTAGCTGAAACTTTAACATGTAGCAGGGGCTAGACATCTTGGTTCAACTTTCAAATAGATTCACACATTCTCCGCAGTCTAATGGGCTCAAGGCCCCCCTCTGAAGTCACATGATATCTTATATCCATTGACTTTCTTAATTTCGTACTGCCATAATTATGATACATCTTGTTGATTTCTAGGAACTGTGTTATTTGTTAATATTTTGGTATATAAAATACTTGCTTGCAAATGATATGTAGTATTGGGCTTTCTTTTTTCTCATTTCCATTATTTACAAGGGCTTTTGTTGGTAGCTTTAGATTTTTCATTTTTCTCATTGCTTTGATTATGCATTCAGAACATCTAAATGAGCCTTCAGTGCTATACAGAAATGAAGACTTTAGGCATCACATTCTGATGAAAGGAAGTTCATAGCAAAAGAATGTGTAACCGACCTCTTCTGCAAACTTTATCAAAATTGTAGTTCGTGGTCGCTGTTGGCCCTCCATAGGAACAAAGTGCGCTGTCACGACAGCAGGAAAACCTGCATTATCTAAGACACCCTTCATAACAACCAAAAAAAGAATAACAGATAATTAGTCACTTCTTACAATTTAGTAAACTAAAATAAAATACTATTCAGCAGGGTATCATACCTTGACAATTCCTGCAACGAATGCCCCACAATTGAATGCTCCCATGTCCTTTGGTATGGATATAAATCTTATAAACCAGTACAAAATTCGGTTTAGTTTTCTGTACTGATGGCAGGCAGCAAAAGAGCCACAATAGTGATACATTACCGGTTGACCAGAAGCTCCTTTTCGCTTATCATGTACTCATCTTCGTGTTCAGTTCCTTTCTCAAGCGAGTCAGCCACCTAGTTGCATGATATAGAAATTATTATGTAAATAAAACAGTGAAATTTCTCCATCAAAGCCCAAACAAAAAGATTTAATATGTTACTCTGAAACCTTCATAATCACCTCATCATTATATGATGAGTCAATTTAACAATTTAAAAACATGAAATAGGAGGATGCAGCATTTTGATAAAACCAAGGAATATCCTGGGGTAATCCCTCATCATTTTATGATTATGTCATCCATCTTGTCAAATAGAAACTCCAGTTACATATCAATATTTTCCTTTTTTTCTCTTTCTTTGTTCTATCCTCATGCTTATTTTTCTCACTATAGGTTTTTTTATTTATTTTTAAAAGGAATTATTATTTAGGTCATATGGTTGTCCACATATGTGCCTTTATATATTTGGGCATCATTTATCTACAGATACCTACCTCTATCAATACCAGTTTCATGGTGAAAATTAAAGCAGCGATGCAACACAAAAAAATTTAAAAAACTTACGTAAAAGGTAAGTTTTTGGAAGGATTTTAGGATGATTTGGAAAACTTAAAAAAAAAATTAAGCCTACCCGCCTATGTCAGTACTCTAGGCATATGGTTAAGATTGAATGGTGCCCTAATATTAATTAGACAACTGTCATATGTTAAGCAATTAATCCAAGAGTTAACAATGATATCATAAAGCATTCTATACATAATCATTAGAAAAATGGCATCTTAAGTATAATTATGTAAAATTTTTCATGATGGAATTACAAAAAAAAAAGGTATATCTTAAACCTAGATTATCTTTCAATAAACAGACATTTAAGAATATTTAAATTTGTCCACCGTTTTTAATCTATTCTAGATTTTGCATAACGCTTCTTTATACTTATTAACCACCACTAACTCTGTGATTTAACCTGTGGCTATTGCAAGCACCATGTTGGCTGGTTAGAGTTCATTCTACCTTTAATTATTTTTAATGGTTTCTCATATCCTCATCCATAAGCCCTCAAAGATATATACATGAGTGTGTTTACGAGTCAGCATGTCAGACACCCTATCAGCTTTATAAAAATACTAGTTCTATAATTTTTTATTCTAAGCTTTTATGAATAGAAATTCCATTGTTTCACATACAACTTTAGGTCATCATATTGCTGTCTATTTAAATTATTCTCCATCAAAGTGTTTCCATATGTTCCTTCTGTCTCCTTGTAGAATCACTGTGCATTTGTATGAGATCCCCCATGTCCTCATCCATGCAACAGCGGTGAAGTGTGCTTCTAAAGCTCTAATCACCATAACTCAAATTTCAAAAAATTTCTTTACATAACTATATCAAAAAATCTCTTCAGAGAACAACAGTCATTAAACAAATAAAAAAGGTTGATATAGCTACCTTTCCGAAAAGCACCTTCCAAACTGTGCTATGCACAAAAGATAAAATCCCAAGTAATCGTGTCTCCCTTCTGTTACCCTATATTCAAGGTTAATACATAGTCAAGAAGATTACTTGTACCACATAGTCATACAACAGAAACAAAAAGTCATTATGTCCCAATCAGTCATACATTACCAAATTGCTAAAGTTATATTTAATATCTCAAATTGAAAATCAAAAGATGAGAGTAAATAATAGTCCAAGATCAGATTATTTTCAGAAAATTTGCAGAAAACCTTTTTGCAGAAAATTTGCTAAGTGTACCTTCAGTTATTAAAGACTTTGCTAGTAGTGTACACCAAATTATTGTCATGGACAACTGCTTCATTGCCTAGGCTAATATCTAGGCAATAGGCACGTCCCAGGTAAATATCATGATTCATATTTACATTATCTTATTCGTTAATTAATAGCTTCTGCAAGCTACACTATATGGTAAAAATGCTAATTTTCCAAAATCCTAAACCACGCTCATGACAGCATGTATTGACTATCAAGACGATGACGAAGTGACTGCTCCTTGATTATTTATTTCCTTCACTGCATTTACTGCCTACACAATCACTTGAACTTTAGATCATTGCCTAGGTTCATCTAGGTTATTTGACTACCAAGGAAAACATGTGGCCAAGATAATGGTTGCATATATAAAATATTTAATTGCACAATCACACAAATTATATTGCTGGTGAAGGGTCTTTAACATAATATGTTGTATATTGCCCGCTGCAAAATAATACAAAGCTCTGCCTGAAACTAAAAGAGCAGTTTCTTGCTTTTCCAATTCATAGAAGGTTCAATATGATGGAAGTATTCAAAACATCACAATTTCGTTTACAAGGAGCCCACTGAGAATGAAATATTAGGATTATGAAAAAAATCATAAACTATCTTTTATGTAGGTTAAAAAGATAAGGGTGAAGAATAACTTCAAGCGATGCTATAGTATTATATCAGACAATGAAGAATTAGGTGAGTTACAAAAAAAGCAGATGTATAAAAGACATTGGAATGGAAAAAGTCTCATGAAACATCAGAAGGCTTAAACTTCAAGATTTGTAATAACTGATGACAAAATTAGCATGAAATCCAAGATATCATGGTTCACCGGATGTGCCAGATCTAAATAAAAAAAAGCCAAATATTGGGGAATTGGCCAAATCAGAAAGTTTTGTTAGGTAATAACTCAATGAATGAGGTGGTGGACTGGAACTAAAACACAAAGGTTCAATAAAATTTAAACAAACTTAAAATATAGCAGCTTATCATATTCATACGTACTGATGTGAATGAATTCTTCAGTTGTTCTTTTATTGGCCCATACATGGTTTCTATTATTGACAGAAGAACCCATCCACATCGATCAAATTCAACTTAAAAGGCCAGTCCACCTGATTCTGCAGGTTTCAACTATTTCTAGCTGCTTCTAGTTGATTCCAACTGATTCTAAATGGTCAAGGAGCATCTGTAGGCTGCTGTTGTTGCTCTTCAGATTCTAACATAATTTTTCTGATTTCCTCAATTTTTACCAATTTTAGCAGTTCATATAAAATTTCGGCCATTTTCATGCATATTCTGTCCATTTCAGGGCCAATTTCTGCCAATATAATGTCAACTTATAATAAACGAAAATTAGCCTTCAATATCTGAATTGAACAGTTAGATCAATCTGATTAAACCTAAACTAATATGTCTATTTCCAATCCACTTCCGATTAGGTGACACTTGCAATGTACAAACAAGGAATAGTTGTTCAAACTTGCATCATGTAGGACAGAGGTTTTCATTGCTAAAACTGAAGAGAGATCTTACGGCTTGATGAAGACCAAATAGAAACCCCAAATCAAGCCTACTTTTTTAAAAAAATTTATTACTATCTTGATCATCAAAAGGTATTGATACTATGATAGTAAGATTGCAGACCTAGGGTCATTAGTAGTTTGTTGGGAACCTCATTACTGAGTTTCTATAGCGATTGAACAATGTTGGAATTAGCAAACTTGAGGTTCTCTCATTTGTATTTTCATCATTAGACAATTACAATACTGATGGTTGCTTGATGAATCTTGTTTATCTACATTACTTTCATGGTCCACTCAGATGCAAAACAAAGGCAGGTCAATAAGACAAATAAGGTTATAATGATTGTACTCATAGAGGCAAACATTGATAACCTAAATTTGATAAATCGAGATTGTACGGTCGAAGTGCTTTCTGGTTAGTTTCTGAAGCTGATAATGGTCTACCTGATGTGTAGAGAAAAGTTGAAAGTTGTTAATTTCTGGTCATGACAGGTAAAGAGGGAACAGGTAAGAGTCAATCAGCATAACTAGTGCTATTGAATCTACAGTGTAGCTTAAAGTGAGAACAGGTTTGGTTCTTGATGGGCATTTTAATGGCCTAAGGATAATGTCAAGATAAAAGGGAGACCAACAAAAAAGCCTTCACTGTTGTTAACAACAAAAACTGGAGAAAGAATTACAAATTCAAGTTGGTGCAAAAACTCAGTTGGGGAACTTACAACTGTGAGAGAACACCAAACATCTAAATCGACAACTGCAGAACTTCCATAAAATGGTTGCTTTTAGTCATTATTTTTTTAATAGAAATCACACCTTAAATTCTTGCATGCCCTAAAAGAAATCATGGTGTTGCTAATGGAACACAAAATATTTCATAACACCAGCAAATCTAATGTCAATCTGTAGATGTAATACATGAGATTTCAAAACAGTTCAGCTGAAGACAATTTTACTTTTGGGGGTCTTACAACTTACAAGCAAAAAGAAACAAGCACATTATCAATATAACAGATCAGTTTCATTTTCATTTCCAGGGCTGTTTTAAATGCTTCTAAGAGATCATAAGCAACTCTTCTAGTTAAAGGAAACACATTGTTTTTTATGTCATTGTTATGATCATATAAGAACTAAAATTTAAAACTAAATCTAATCATCAGAGGCACCGACAAGAAAATGTTGGAAGTTTCAAACAATTTCATAATAATAGGGATAACAAGATAAATCAAACACTGATGGTCCTTTCTCATATCTATATGGTTATTACAAATTAAACAGAGGGAAGAGTTCACAAATTCAGAAGAAAGAAAAAAGAAAAACACTCACAAAAAACCATTTGCAGACAAGCTTTTATCTGTGAAAAATATGCTTTTCTGAAGTCATATTAATCATGACAATCAGCAAAGTTTGTCACTCATCAGCATGAAGTTATGCTTTTATGTCCCAAACAGTTTGAAAAGAAAAGAAGTTTATATGCAACAATCTGAACATAATCGTCAAAATTACACATAACTCCTCTGAAACAGAGCATCTGTACAGGCACAAGGGCACAACTCATACCTTCTCTCTATGGCAAAGAAGCTCAAGAACTCTTGCACCAACAGCATAGCCTGCATCCTCAAGCCTGCAACATTTAGTGAAGTTCTTTAAGGATCACACATGATAACTGAAATTGACCAAAAATGAATAACCACAAAGGTATAAAGAATAGCAAACAAGAATAGCTCGAAAATAAAGAATGTACATATAGAAAGGTATAAAGAATATACTAATGGTGAGTGTTCTGTAGATTTTAAAATAATTATTCATCCATTCCATATAGTTTTGCTATGTCCGTTCACCATTGTTTTCATATTGTTAAGGACACGAATTCTTAGTTTTTAATTTATCAACAAGATCATAATAAAAGGTAGTGTGGTTAAAAATATGAAGCACTTCCATATATCCTGAGATTTTACTTTAGCATATGATTTGATTTTGTTTCTATTCATAACAAGATGTGGCTGAGAGATTATGGAAAAGTTGTTAATGAATGACAACAAAAGAGGAATAGAAGAGAAGAAAAAGAAAATATTTAGGTAACAACTTCTTGAGTGGGGTAATCCAATCAAGTTACGGGTGGAACTTGAAAACTTCAAATGACATTCCTGTTGCACAAAACTTGCATTCTGCAGAATCAGTCATTGAATATATTTTTGTTCAACATTTTGCCCACTTTCCTGCATCAGTTTATTCTGTCAATTTTACGGAAAAATTTGAACTCAGTCCTCTACTGCTATGTTTTGTAGCACTTGCAGATCATGGTAAACAAAAGTCACACGTGGATGGTAAACAAAAGCTAATTTTCTTCTCCATGAATGATTACTTCTAGAGGATGTGTAGGATCACTAACTCGTTAAACTGTTGAGCCTAAACCATTGGCCCAAAATGTCTAAGTTATCTCCCACTTCTTATGTGGGTATAAATCAGGATATTGCACCTACAATTCATAAAACAAATTTATCCTTTATTTTTAGAGACACTTCGAACAACAAATTGTTTGTACCGAATGTCACAATTGAGTTGACCACAACACATGAAGATCAGAAGTATCATGCCTTAAAACTTATATAACCAATTTGTTACCAGCAGTAACTTCAAGTAGCATTTACCTTCTCTCTAGCTCTGCAATATTATCAACTTGAGTCTGGTTGTACTGAACTAACTCTGAGAACAAGAATGCAAACGCACTCAAGCTGACCTGCAAGAAACATATTTGGCTTAACAATCACAATAAATCACACCATACGCGTGCATTTCCACCGCATAGCGTTCGTTGAATCACAGTAGCTGCCCTAAGTTCATTTGAATATTGGCTAACAACAAATGAAAAAAGCCAAATCTCTTCAGTAACTATTAACATTTTCCAGCACGAACTATGCCACACTCCTAGATCGTGCACTTTAACTCGCAAAATCACTAAATATCTATCTTGCGGAACTAATTGATCATAAGGAAATGAAATATTTAATGATCAAAGAAGACGCTTGAGTTCTTGAACTTCAAAGACGAGATCTGGATATAAGAGGGACCATTTCGAGGGCAGATCGAGAAGAATCGACCAGTGGTGACTAATCAATCAAAGACGAAATGAGGGCAAAAAACATCAGGGGTCGAGAAGCGAATCTAACCTCCTGCCGGCCTCTGCTGAGAGGCTTTTCGAGCACGTTGGCGTACTGCTTGATCTTTCCTACGCCGATCATGGCTCTTCGCCCTCTCTCTCTCCCCCTCGATTTCGTCTTCCAAGCACACACAGAACACCGCCTCCTTTTGTATATGATCCCAACATGATCGACCCGGTGAAGGGTCCTTAACGAATAGGTTCACCTCCCGCTAGTTTCGGGTCGGATTGGTAGATTCGGATCTAACGTTGATCTTGGAACGATTCGATCTCTGGCCTAGAATCCGACCCATTACAGATATATAGCCCAGCAATCGAGTCCAAACGCGAGATGCTTTACTGCTATTATATACTTGATTGTAATGGACTATAAACGGGTCTGAATTGAGGTTGACCCGCCACTCCAAACCTCTAATTAATCAAACCTCCGAACCTCTTTATGATCGTGACAGGGGTAATAATATATGTTCAATTTTGAAGTGAAAATTTTAATAAATTTTTTATAGGTAGGAATAAGATTTCATAATTATATATCTTTAGGAATTTTAAAAAAATTAAAATTTTATTTATTTTGAATATTTAAAAAAAATGTATTTCCTAATAATATCGCTTATTATGGTCTTTCCCATATAGTACCTTAATTCAAGAAAAAACTTGAACTATTCATCTTCCATTATCGTCCTCACCCTTATCATCATCTACTCCGATTTCATTGTCGATATAAAAAAGAAGAAAGAGAGAGAAAAGAAATAATAGTACACAAAATAAGAGAAGAGGCAAGCAATGAGAAAAGAGGGGAAACAATAAAGAGATGAGAGAAGGAGGAGGAGAGAGGAGAAAAAGGAGAGAAGAGGAAGAAGGATGGGCTACGAATGGAGGAGGCAACAATGAGAAAGGAGGGTAGTATGAGAGTTTTTAAATTAGGATATTGTTTGAGAAATACTCAAGATATAGGTTTTTTTTTAATTTTTTTCATTATTCATTAGTTTTCTTAATGGAATCCATATAATTTTACTACTACATTGACAATGTAAGGTGATATCATTGAATTTTAAATGAGGAACTAATAAGGAATGAATCTGTAAAAAATTTATTTATTTTTATAAAATCTGGAATTTTTGTATTTCTTATAAATTCAATGTTTATTTTTGCATGAAGTTAATCTACTTTTGCAGAGTGCATATATAAATATAAAATAGGATAAAATTCATAAACATAACCTAAAGTTATGAAAGAATTAGATGGCCCACAATTTAACCATTTGGGTTGCTTTCATATCCAATCTCATATGTTTTATCTCTCACCAATTTGACTCAAATTCATATGATTTAAAAGGTTCAATGTTGTATTATAGCTAAGGTTCACAAAAAAAAAAAAATCATAAAATCTTAAAAAGTAAATTATAGTTTAGTTTAATCCTTATGAATAAGATGGGGATGATTGAGTCATAAATGAATGTAGTCTTATAAGTAAGGTATTGACAATTTAGTCACATAGGAAATGTTAAGAAAATATTCATGAGTGATGAAGCTTAAAGAGATAACTAACAAAAGTCTTATATTACTTAACACAATAAGAATCGAGTGACATATATTAGGAGATTAATGTCCAATGTGATATAATTCTAATTTTTTTACTCAAAAAATCTTTACTTGCATCTTCTAAACATGGTTGCTTTTATAAGAATAAAAAATAAACAAGAGAAAGCTAAACTCAGAAATGGAAGAGCATAGAACTCTTCATGGAAGCTCAATTCTGCTGAGAATTTGAGAAGAATCTATGTTCTTGGGTATAGTAAAATGTTTAGATCTAAAAGAAAAAAGTGTAACCCCAAAACCATGAATATGGTTTATACTATTTCTTTTCATGTTATTTTTTATCTTGTATTTTTTTAAATATATTTTATCTATGGCTATTTCCCTAGGGTATTTCTCAAAAGCTATCACCTCTTTTATTTTTTTCTTAAATAGCACCCATAATTTAAAAAAAAAACCCAAAATATCCCTATTTTTTTCATTAAATTTTTATCCATTTTTATCAGTTTTAAATTATTACAATATTTTTATTTGACTCATTTATTATTTTTAATAATATTTATAATATTTTATTAAAGTATGGAAAATAATGTAAATGCACTGAAGAACACTATAAATAATATTATATTATGTCTCTTTGCTAGTCGTAGACCATTAAGTTATCATATTTTTAGGCTTATAGCTGGTTTGATTAAGGTTAAGAGTCAATTTAGATCATTTATAATATCTTCGAGTAGATATTATAGTATTTTTATTGTGATGACTAAAATATCGTAACAAGATAATTTTTTATTTTTATTTAGGTGATATTTTTTCTAAACTATTATAAATAACTATTTGAATCATAGTATGATATATCAAATAGTTTTTAGTATGTTTTGATTTTATTTAACTTATTTACAATATTTTTAAGTATATTTTATAGTATTTTTGTTATGGTAGTTAGAACATTAGACGAAAACATTGTAACAAGTGAAAAAAATTTCAAGGATGGTTTAGATTTTTTAAAATTAGAGGTACTATTTAAAAAAAAATATCAATTGAAAATTTATCTAAAATATAAATGTTTTATGGATAAATCGCCCCTTTTATCCACAAGTAAAACAAGTAATATAAGGTAGAATACAATTAAGGTGCTGTCACACTCAACAGGACTGAACATCAAAATGGACTGAGTGCAGGTACTTCTCTCGGACATTAAAGGGTCTCCACCCCTAACTTTTTATCATCCCATATTTTTCACCGCCATGCATGCATGAACGTACGTGATTTCTTCGTCATCTTTTTCTTTGCATGGAATCAGGCCATGGAAAGCCTTTCACATGAAAGGAAAAGAGACTAGATGGTGCATCATTGATGACTTCTCTTCCCTTAAAACAGCTCAGAAAAATTTGGAGCTTCTTTTTGGTGAGGACCATGTACTCTTTTCGTGCTAAAAGAAGCACATCAGAAGGAAGTCACTGAGCTTAATGACTGAACTACAAGTCTATCAAAGAAGCAGTTTAAGTTAATATTGTTGTAGCAGCCGTTGTGGAAATCACACTGATGGTGACTGAACTACAAGTCTATCAAGGAACCAGTTTAAGTTAATATTGTAGCAGCCGTTGTGGAAATCACACTGATGTTTTTCTTTGTATGCGTGTTAAAACCTATATATGTGATACATAAAACATTATGGTAGATCAGTAAACCCCATGGAACCAACTCGAACTAGTGTTGTTCCAAGGCATTTAGTTCGACAGAAATGAGTCCTGTTGGGAGAGGAAATGTCATGTGATTGCAACAGTACATAGCTTTACAAAAATCCAAATGACCGGCGATCATTCTCAGCTGTAGGAAGACGAGATATGTATCAGTCTAGCATTCATCAAGAAATGTAGGAGATTCAGCGAAAGAGGGATAAGATATTGACTGTTCGGAGCTGACCAGCAAAAGGATCACATGCGTGCTACAGCATGTTGAGTGCCCAACTCATTAAGCTTTTACCAATGGAGGTACACTCTCGAAAGTGAGATTAAATGTCAGCTACTAGATTGTTTCGGACTCTCAGTGACAACCAGTACTCTTCTAGTAAATCTCCAAGTCACTCCACAACACCATCAGTACATTAGAAGACAGACAATGATGTCTTTTACACCAAGAACATGGGTTGCATGGAAGCTATGTACCTCCTCCACATATACTACATTTTATCTCTCCGGCGTATCCTGGATAAGTAACTACAATTCTTGAGAGAGAGAGAGAGCAAGCTTTTTACCTGGGGCAAGGATACACGGCACCTTTTGTAAGCCTGTGCATGCAGCTAAAGCCTTCTACGCATGCAAACAGGAACCTATTCATGGACAAGCATTTCCGTGCCCGCCGGAGCTGTGTCCATGTGCGCTCCTTGTTGCACCAGCCAACCTTTATTCCTTGGTCGACTCTCGAGTGTGGGAGTGTCCTTTTATCTACTTGTTGTCTCGCATGGGGCCACTGTAAATAATGAACGAAAGTTCATGTTCTTAATATGTATCAAACTCTGAGAAAATTGGTGAATAATAATAATAATTTTTGGGCACAAATTATTTAACGAACGTTACGTAAGCGGAATTTAGATCGACTCCACCATTTCATGGCTACTTGGATAAGGTTGAAGGAGCCCCAACTTTGCTTCTGCGCTGCCTGCGCTCGTACTTCCATGGCAGGAGAGAGCTTTTATTGTCAGGTTGTAACCGTCATCGCAGGGGAAGCAGCCATGTTTTCACCATGGTAAGAGACCGCGGGAGAACGTTGCCGTTGTACTCTGCAGCATGGAACAATCCGTCCTCTTCCTGCACAACAAACACATCCGTCCATGGTAAGTGACCACGGACACCCATGCGAGAGGCCAACCGGCTATTGTTTGCCCCTCCGCACTCACTCCTCATTTTCTCAACTCCATTCGTTAATTATTGGATTATTTTCAGAATTTACATGCACATCCATATATGTAGATGTAGATATATATATTATAGCATATACTGCTCTTGCCACCCCCAAATTAACCGACGGTTCTTTCCGATCGTACGGTCCGAGTCGCTAACCATTCGAAACGGGAATGTGGGGCCTACAGAATGGCCTCTCGGTTGCACCCACTGTCGGGTACCCGGAACGCCGGGACCACCAGGGCCGTGGTCCCCAGTGGACGGACGGTGTGGATGCCCCCCGACCACCACGAATCGCGTCGCGACCTTATTTAAAGCAAAGGCCAAGCGTCGTCATGATTACGCCTCTAATCCATCTGGGCCGTACGATCATCTAGACGGACGGACACGTAACGCACCTAACGGCTAGCGGCTGTGAAAAATGTCCTTAAAGCTGAACGACGTTTAAGTATGCAATTATGTAACATCAATGCAAGCCGTTAATGTCGGTTTAAGTTCCTTTTTTCTTATGTTAATGTTGTGGTTTTAAATCGAATCAAAGTGCGTCACAGTAAAAAAAGGGCACTTAGCGGTCGCGAACGTGTTGTAGCCGTTTGATGTGGGTTAGACGGAAGGAATTGCGCGAGTTCACTTGACCGGTTTAATCCCGCGTGATCCATACCATTCGCACAGGAGTATATGCGAATCTCGAATCAGCCGATGGACCAGAAATGGGCACTGACCCGCACGCACGTCGCGTTCCACTTGTCTCGAAATCCCAACGGCAAGATCCTCCTAACGGTGCCGTAGCGCTACAATTAACGGGATGAGCATTCAAAAGTAACGGAAACCCAGCGGGAAGCAACCCTAACCGTCAAGTCGGATCAGAACACCTACTTCTTCGCCATAGTCCTCATTTTCAGTGTCAGAAAATTAGGGTGAGGGATGGGGAGGTACACGACCAAGTGCAGTAGAGCAGTCGATGAACTCGCGGTTACGGAGGTGACCCAGGGTGTGGGAGCGAGGACGAGAGCGAGGACCCTGGCCCTCGCCTCCGCCGCGGTTGTAGCTGGGTCGAAGCGGAGAAATGCGGCTGCGCCGCCCCCAGAGGTGGTGCAGACGTCGTCCCACCTCCAGCTCCGTAGCCGTCACCTCGTCATGATGACCCGGGGGAAGACGCAGCGACCGGCGAACTCTTCTGCCTCTTCAAATCCCGACCCCTCGGTGGAGAGGGTCTCCCGTTGCTCCAGCAACGCTTCCAGCGAGGTGGTGTTCAACGAGCAGGCAAGTCGGAAACGTAAATTATGGTGTAATTCGAACTCGTCGTCTCGAATTGGCTCAGTGCTCGTTTCTTGTTCTTCATTTCTCGTTTTAGGATGGCGAGGTTTTGGATAGCTCGACGTGCAACTTCGAATCCAGACGAGCGAGGTTGGTGGCTTCCAATTCTTCAAAATTCCCCACCCTTGCTTCGGTTTACGCCATCCTGCCTCGATTTCAGGAGGGAGATGCCCCCCTCGAACGAGGCGCAATGCGAAGCGGGTGATCTGGAATCGATGACGGAGGCGAGTTCGAGTTGGAGGCGGGCAGAGGCGACGCCGACGCAGGCAGAGATCGAGGAGTTCTTCGCTGCAGCGGAGAGAGAGCAGGCGCAGCAGTTCGCCGACATGTAAGCTCCTCTCACTACAGCGCACGTTAGCAGGGCGGGACTCTCCGTTCGTCGTCATAAAATTGAAGCCTTATGATGCTTATTACTTTGCCCGTTCCGTTTCGCCGCAGGTACAACTACGACGTCGTCCACGACGTTCCGTTCGACGGCCGCTTCGAGTGGGTTCGAATCAACTAACCAAGGGAAGCAGAAAATTAAGGAAAAAAGGAAAAGAACTTTTATCATTTTATCTCTCTTTTAGCTGCTTTTTGTATAGCATCGCGAGCTCCACCTCCTGTACGACGAGGCACACGGAGCGGAGGAAAACGAAGCTTCCATATTCTCTTGACAGACCTAATAAATTCTCTTCTCAACTGCCCCATCTTATTTCCATCGTCTGATCTCGATCGCACGGCCCTTTATGGCTGATAATTTTCGATAAAGGGCGGAGATAACGAAGGAGGCAGGGAAAGGGGTAGCAGCTCTCGGCTGGCGGCGGGTGGTGGCGTGCCTGATCGTTGTGGCGCGGAGGGTGCGATGCACATTGTACGAGCTCTCGAGAAGACCTCCGCCGAGCGCCGCGTTCAGACACGTGACGGCGATCCCCGTGGCGGAAGGCGTGGTAGAACGCCGCGATGCACGTGGTGAGCGCTCCTTTCCGCTTATCCTCTCATCGCCTGCCCTTTCTTGTTTGTTGTCTCTTTCCACTGGTTTTATGGCGACCGATTTAGCCGGATCTTTAAACCACTGGTTCCTTCGTTGATTTGCTATTCTTGGGGCTGCATCGGATCCGGTGCATGGGTCATCATGAGGTAGAAGAATGGCGGCCAGGATGGAAAGAGAGGGGTGGACGGGAGTGGAATGTTAGCATCTTTGGAATTAGTGCGCGTCGCGTCCACCGAAGAATGAGATAGAAAGTGATGATTAAAATACAGAAAGATAGAGGTTTATCAAAGCAGAGAGAGAATCATGGAGAAAAAGACTGAGATCCGTGCTTTGCGGCGGGATATACCGCATCCGAGGTGATGAAACAACTTGAGTTGCGGCATGGAGTTTGCCGTTGGACTTTTGGGTAGAGGAAGGGGACGACGATGATCCCTAAGACGCGTAACATTCCATGGATAGCACAGGATAGAATAGTAGCCTATACCTTCGGCGTGTTGACTCTGCACGAAAAGGGTTCATTTCTCGTGTCCGCGGTGACTGTAGCTTGATGCGTACAAATGGAGAATGAGAGCATCAGCAAGTTTACTGTGTGAGACAGGTTAGTTTGTCTATATCAATGGAAATATATGACGATGTGGGGGGGGTGGGGCGGACGGGGGCGGCGCCGGAAACCATGGTAACACTGAGCAAGTTTTGATCAAATGAGTTGATTTGGACATTGTCAAGATGGAACTCATTATTCCTATAAATAATTGCAACTGATTAGCATATAGAGGAAAGGAAGTATTTAAAATAGGAAAACAGAAAATAATAATCAAAGAAGCTGCATCTACTAAATGCATTGGGTGATTTCATCCACTGAAATAACATTCTAAAATCTAGTTAGTAAGAAGGTTATGTAAAGGTTTTCTCCATTCATCAAAATATTGTTATCTTTGGTCGAAGATTCCTTGGTGTTATGAAACAAAACAAAGATTATGTATGTATGCATGTATGTATGTTTAGTTGCCAACAAAGATTATTTAGAAATTATACAGGAGCATCGTATACTATAGAATAGAGCACCTACCCACCCTGCACAGATTAGGCATATAAGCGGTTTTGATGGGATCAAATGATTTTTCATGTATTTTTATCTTTGAAAACTCAACCAGAGATTCTTTTACTTATATATATTTTCTCATATGATCAATTATCTCTCGACATTGGGATCATATTTGTGTACCAACTCAAGATATGCATGTAAATACTAAAGATGCCAGCCACCAAAGAGAGTCCGATGCTTCCCCTTTATTTTTATTTCTTTGGGGTACTCTTATGTTAATCAATGGCTAATTATATATTATGACATGCGATTAGTGCTTCCCCTTTATTTTTATTTCTTTGGGGTACTCTTATGTTAATCAATGGCTAATTATATATTATGACATGCGATTAGTGCTTCCCCTTTATTTTTATTTCTTTGGGGTACTCTTATGTTAATCAATGACTAATTATATATTATGACATGCGATTAGTATCTCTTACCATCATGATCTTTGTACTTTAAAAATTTATATTCGGATCCTCATAATTATGGAATTTAAACAATTCACTCTATTTTTCCTAATACCATCAGCTATATTATTGAAAGCCACAACACGTGACATCAATGTTGGATTAGCTCAAAATCGATGGATTAAAGATAATTTTGATAACAACGATCATTGTGTTAGAAAACCTAGCACATTGCAAGTGTTGTAATCGAAGGTGAGCTGAACGACAAGCAAATTACCATTATCGAACGATTCAAGAAAACATAGTCTCATTCCTAATGGCTTGTAACTCTTAGATCGCTTGGCTCACCAAGTTCTAGACGTCATACTCCACTCTCCTAACCAGTACGTTATGATTGTCATTGACATTCATCAGATATACATCCTCGCCTCTCATCAATATCACAAGAACACATGAATCCATCAATACTAGTGCTCGGATTTGTCAATTATTCCTTCGACCACCTATTTGTTTCCGAACCTTCTCTATTGCAATCCATGTTGTGTTCACTCCTTTAATCATATCGCGTTGCTTTTCTTCCTTGCAACAACTGTCATCGAGCTCCCAATGTAGCCTCTTAAGCTTCTCTTAGGATGGCAAGATAGAGATTGGCGGGGAGGTAATTGGTGGCATCGAGGCCATTGAAGTCATCATAAAAGTTGATGAAAACCCAACCAGGCTCCTTGAATAAGACGACATGCATTGTCCTCACTAGCCTTGCCCTGTGCCTAGTGGAGGTTGCCATTTGTGGCATCCAACAAATTCGATGTAGCCCTAATGCAATCAAAGCTTATTTGATTGTTATCGCTGTTGTTGATGGTGGTGGAGTTGCTATTGGGATTAGCGACCAAGTCAAGGTTGGCGATGAGGTTGGGAACTTTGCTGCCATCTGATTTCTTAGAGGTCTCAGGGGGTGTGTCCATACAGCTAAACTTGGTGGTAGTTATGGAGAGGTACTTGGTAAAGCGATGGGAGAGGGCAGGCATAGTGCGGTTGTGATGGGCAGCCGATTGCGAGACACTGGGATAGACTATGATAGGAGCAGGCCAGCTCGTTTCAAAGGATGAGTGGCACAGCGAGGAGAGGGGGGGCGGCGTTGGCGTCGGAGCTAACAAGGTAGGGCATTGATAAGGCATATTTTGGTCCCCAGATAAGTCACCACCGACGTCATACGTCACGTCTCAACCGATGTCAGAATCTGATTCCACAAACTATCGGAACCCCATGACGTATGCCAAGTCAGGTTCCGTACCAAGATACCATGCGACACGACTATCCCAAGAGCTTAGGGCGGTGTCGTCTGACGTCGCTCAGGCATCCCCCAAGACGCTAGCTCGTCAGAAAGGTTGTCCCATCCCACAAGGGTCAGCGGCCACACCGAACCGACTCTCGCACGGTAGCATATAGACTCCTAGCTGACGCCCGACCGAGGGAGAGGTCGATAAGAAAAACACTCCACTAACTTGCTCGTTGGAGGGGCCAAAGTCGGGAATCACCCGACGAATGCCATTTTTGCAGGAAAGTGACCGCCCATGACCAGTGAGCGTCTCAACCCGGGAGTCGTCATCCAGTGTACGAGGACATGCTGTCAACCATCCCGGAGACGGAGAGACGTGGCCCATCATAGACAGCGCCCGGATCGACAGACCGAGGAATGTTGATCAACACCCCGTCACGAGGACCCAATCGACCCCACCAACCCAACTCTCACCCGAGCCGCTCCAGAACGACCACCCCTGAGCGATGAGCGTCTCGACCTGGGAGACATCTTTCACCGCACAAGGGAGGGTAGTAAGTCAGCCCGGATCCCGACCAACGTCAACCAGCATCCTTCTCGAGGGCACAGTCACCTCATCATTCTACTCACTTCGCAAGAAGCTCCCGACATCGGCCCGTGGACCTAACCGTGCTGACTTATCAACCGTGGTACTTTTGTTCACTAACAGGCACCTATGAGCCGACGTAGATAATGGAGTGCCCAAGGCCCTCGTTGACAAGCTCCGAGGTCATAATGGTTGTAGCAATAACGATATCGATGAGACAACCATTATCCTAGAAATAGTTGACATATCGTGGTTCAAATTACTTTTTTGTTTATCAGTTTTGTGCTAATTCAACATGTGTTTTCCATTAATATAATCGACGATGTTAGAAAAAAATAAATTATTTTATTTTTATAGTTATGAAGATTTTGATATAATTTTTTAAATATAAAATTCATTATATTATATTAGTGTAAGTACATACGATACCATGTAATTACGCTGGTATTTGATGATATGTCTACATGGTATTCGATCTGAATCAGAGAATAGTAGGATTCGGATCTTCAACTCGATCTTATGATTCTGCACTCGACTGTGGTCCGGAACCGTAGGTGCGTCCGTCTCGAATTCCACGCTCAGCCAGCCGAGAAAACACGGTGTCTCCGGGGACTTCTTTCTCGTGGGTGCCCAACCGGAATGGCATCGCCGCCTCCCTTGTCGTACGTGTAATCAATTGACTCCCACATGTGGCTGCCTCACGCACTGCCCTTTTCTCACATTCAACTCAGGTGAGGCCCATCTCACGAGAAAGTTGTGCTCCACCGTCACTTCAGTGATTGATTGCTCACCCTACTTGTACGTTTTATCGTTTTCTATACCGTAATGGTTTGCCATTCATGAAAAAAGGCACTCTAGAGGGATTCGATTAAAAGTGGAGAGAGTTTTCTTTTGGTTTCCGTAAAAGTTGCTAGAATCTGTCTTTCTTTTAACAATCGGATCCATTTCTAAACGTAACTATGATAATGATGTTTGATAAAAGAATCGGATACATCGTTGATATTAGAGCCTTAATATTTTACTTTCATTTAGTCATAAAAGAAAATAAATTGGGTATCCTATTAAGACTAATTACAAATTAATCTATGTAGTTAGTTACTTTTAATATTTTAGTTATTATATTTTTAAAAATTATAGATAATTTTAATATTTCAATTGATTATGACAAATGACGTTAGTGGTGGTGGATGATGGTGCTGCTAAGGGTCACGAGTGGTTATTGTAGATGAGAAGAATGGCGACAAGAGGTGAGGGTCGCTCTATATCGACGTTGACACTGACATAGTTGCTAAGCAACTCTTTCGTCACTCTACATCTGCGTCGATATCGATATAGCTATCGAGTGATGAAAGGGCATCGATGCAAATACCGAGTGGTGCTGCTCGGTAACTATATCGACGCTAACACAGATGTAGAGCGGCATCACTCGACAACCCTTTCACCGCTCGATAATTATGCTGACATAGATTCAGATGCCAAGTAGCCATTTCGTCACTAGACAACTACGTCAACATCAACATAAATGCACGATAATTACGCTGACATAGATTCAGATGCCAAGTAGCCATTTCGTCACTAGACAACTACGTCAACATCAACATAAATGCAGAGCAGCCCTCACCTTTGGTCGCCACTCTCTTCATCCACAACAACCACCTCCGGCCCCTAGCAGTACCGTTGTCCATCACCACCAACATCATCCGTCACTATCAATTGAAATATTAAAATTATATTTTTATCCTTTATTTTTATGTTTTTATTAGTAAAATCAATTGTTCAAAATAAATGGACCTATATGTTTTACTATCGTAATTATAAGGATGCCAATATAATTTTTGAAGTGGTAGGGATCGAAATACTAAATGTAGCTAGTTATAGGGGATAATCTATAATTAGCTCCCCTCCCCCTATATGATATAATGTACTTCCATCTAATGTAAGACAATTGATCTGGTTGGGTAGGTCTTCATGATTGATGAGTCAGAGACCACCTCCTCGGCTATCGTTGCCTTAAAGTTCTACTCCTCTGCTGTCAAGATCAATTGCCTACTTATTATCATCGTCATCGTCATCGTCGGTGACCCCATGAACGGATCCATAGATTTCAATCTCTCCACACAATACGTCGGGTGGCCGAGGGACAACATCAAGTACTTTCAAAGATGAATGATATTGTCTAAATGACATTGGTCATTAGCTGACAACATGAATATATATTCGAGTTCACGGGAAAATATTTTATATGTTGTTTAATGTGATGAATAAAAATTATTTTTTTTAAAAAAATAAGCATCCAATTTTGTTTTTCAAATAATATCTTTCACCAGTAGGCATATCGATTATAATTTTCAAAGTCCCAACAGGAGCATGAGAAGGTAGGCCAATGAATTTTGTTCTGATCGGTCTCTTACAAGCAATAATTCAAGCATGCTTCTCACACGGCTCACTTTTGGGAGTTTGTGAAGAACACGGTTGCCAATAATTTTGATGCCATGGGGCCATACATCTCTCCCTATTCTTATCCTCAGATGATGCACGATGTTGATTCCTCCTGTCTCTTACTCAGCTTTATGCCATCTTATCCTCTTCCTGGTATGTTGGTTCATGGTCAAGCTTTTTGCAGTCAATCCAAAGCAGTGCAGTGCACGCATGTCTTTTCTCTCACCAGGCAAACTCAAAATACACTGCAAACGAGTTCTTCCTTTGCGCAGCATATTAAAAGGAAAAAGAACTGGAATTACCAGTGAAGAAATTACAGCTTATGCAGCCAACATATACTCTTGTGGGAATCTGGATAACCTAGTGATTGTGAGATGCCCAGTAGGCCTTTGCATGGAGCATCTTGTTCAGGTGGTCACTTCAGCATCTTGTTCTTCCGGCCACTTAACCCTAGCTTGAGAACAAGCATAGAACTGACAAGTAGGTTTTCTGGTTGGCCAACATTATTTATTTTCGGTATCTATGATTTGATTTCACTCCTCCATTTCTCCCACTCACCTGTTAGCTAAACATTGTAGAGAAATATCCAGAGACAAAAAGTAAGATTCTGTTGGGTTAATGGATCTATAACTTCATGGAGCAATAACCTGAAATATAGTTGGAAGAATATTGCAGATTCCTTTTGGGATGAGGATGAATACATGAGTGGGAGCACTATAAATAAGGTCGAAACCAAAGAGCAGATCATAGCACGCATACCACCACCATATATAGCTCCCTCATCTTTCTTCTTCATACAATGGCGATCGATCATTTTCAGACTCGAGAAATCGTGGATGCAGCTAAGCACAAGAATTTTCTTCAACGAGCTGATGCTAACAACGATGGAGTAATAAGCAAGGGTGAGATCTGCAAAGTTCTCGAGGACGGGCATTTCCATTTTAAGAGAATTAGGGTTCACCGTGTGATGAAAAATGCTGATCTTAATGGTAATGGTGTCATCGATGGTGAGGAGGAAAAGCAGAAGTTTTTGGAGTATGCTAAGAAGAAGCACTATGCCTGAGCTGTTTATGTTCAGCGCGATCGTCGCTAAGCTTCTTCGAATGCTAAGTATATCGTCTACGACGTAAGACTCTCTATCTCATGCAATAACGTTAAAAGGAAGAAATATTCCTACGTATCATTAGATGTCGAAGTGTACTTTGTGCTTCTTATACCAAAAATAATCCAAGGGCTGTTCTACCTTTTCTCATGTGTCCTATGGGGAAATCTTGGTCGTGTCTCTCTATTAGTATTCAAAATCACTTCTAACATTGGATTGGGTTGCTTCAATTCAGGAACACCAATCTTGAATCCTGTAATATTGGATTCCTTGATTGGTTTTTTACTTTCTTTCGAAAAAGAAACAAGTTCTACAAAAGTTCAATCTAAATATGACGTAGATGATTGATCGAGGAAGCAAAACCAATGATTCTAATGGATGGATAGCAATGCTTGACGTTGTGTTCATCATCTATCGAGATGGTTAAGAGCCCTAAATTCCATTTGGCTACATGGTGGAGAATCTTAAGGTGCAAAAATCACAATACTAATAATTTGATTTCTTATTAAACTTCTTTTCTGTAGTTATCTAAGTCCAAAACAAAGAAAAACCACACTAACAAAAGTTAATCATCAAAGGATTGTGTAAACAACTTGTAGGAATCTTAAGGTACAAATATGCTGTGTTATCTTCTTCATGTGTGGTATTGGAGATTGATGTTGACACACTGTGAAGTGTAATGACAGATTTTGATATATATATATATATATATATTATTGAAGAGCCATTTTTGGCATCATGATAAGATTTTCTGATGACATGGGAATTTGGACAATAGAATGACGTAATAATATGCTTGATATATAGTCATGTGCATGAAGGACTTCATATGGGTTATATTCCTTGTGAATTATCAAATTGGCACTCAAAGAATGAACATGTTCAAAAAAAAAAAGAAAAAGGAAAAAAATAGGACTTTATATTAATGTTTAACCTCTATTGTTATTTGATCTAATAGGTCATGATGATAATAACTATAAGTATTTGTATATGTATTTATTGGTCATCAAGCAACTATAGACCATTTGATGGCCCAATAAAATTATACTTGCCTTTACTACTCTTTCATCTTTTCTTTCATTAGTATAGTTTTAATTTTTATTCTTTTTATTATAAAGAATAAATGATAAAGACAAAAATTGAATTTAGGATATTACGATAATCTGTCAAAGTCTTTACCAAATAAATTAAAATAATCAGCATGTTCTAATAATAATAATTGAAAGTCCTCGTGATGTTTTCAATATACGACGTTAAATGAACATATAAGTAATATAAATGATAGACATAAATAATCTGAATCATGAAGTAAATACAAATGTAATCAGTGTTGCAAGTAGATAGCACAAATACAGGAAATGGTTCAAGGCAATGCTATTGATGAGGAGGAGGGCAATCGGCTTAGCTTCATGGTTCTGGTCATCATTGCCATGAAATCATCCATGCCCACGAGCCCGTCCGCATTCTTGTCCACTTCCTTCACCATTCTCCGGCACTCCTCCAAGCTGCAGTCCTCGCCAAGCCTCCCCATCATGTCCTTTATCTCCTTGGCGCTGATTTGTCCGTCGCCATCTTGATCGAACATCTTGAAGGCACTCACTATGTCGCTTGTCCACACGCCTCCCTTCCTGTGCACCGCCATGAAGTCGCCGAAATCCACAGAGCCGTCTTTGTTCGAGCCTACCGTCTGCAGTATCTGCTTCGCCTCGTGGGCTGCGTCGTGAACCTTCAACCGTTCCAGCAGCGCCTTCATATCTTCGAACTCGATCTTCGCCTTATTGTTCGACATTTTGTCGAACACCCGCTTCATCTCATCCTCGTCAGGCTCGTACCTGCGCATCAGCCCCAGGTCGGAGACTTGCCTCTCTCTGGTCGACATCATCTTTTGCAGCCTCAGATTAGGCTTCTTGGACAAGATCATCTTTTCCAGCCTCAGATTCAGGCACAGGATCATCAAGCATGACATCTGCCTGTCTCCGATGAAAGGGAGATACAAATGAATTAGCACCTACTGCTGAAGTCATGAGCATTTTTAGTCTCCATCCATATCCATGAAACATATATGTGATTGGCGATAGAGTAGGATTCCTGAAAGAAGCATAAAGGTTGAGGATTCTTGTCCTGTGAACCAAGGATGACAAGTTTCCTTAAAGCTCGAGGTAGGATGAAACATGAAGCATGCAGATATGGACGGCAAGAATAAGAATCTTTGGCAGCCTTCAGTAGCTTTGAGGTTTCTTCATGTCTTTCCTCTTTTAAATGCCAGTTCGGCAAGATATAGGAAGGTAGAAGATGATACAGCATCAGTTATGTTCATAGATATGCAAACTCTCCATTGGCATGCAGCAACGTATCCATCAAACTGGTGTGGAGCTTTGCATCACCTTGGAATCCTGGCCTCTTGTAATATATTATCTCTGTAATCAGACTCCTTCTTCATCTTTAAATCCCAGCAAGCATGCAGGGAGATCTTTTTAAGTTTGTCATTATTCTAATTAATATAATATATCTCAGCATCATCGTGGCAGCCGTCGGCGACCACAACAGTACCAACAAAGGAGCTCCAGGTTGATATGACACGATATGACACCTTAGACCCGAATGGGATAATCACTTGCCCTCATACTGTTCGGCGCCGCATACTGCAAAGTAATTTTAGAAAGCTCGGAACGACACCACATAGTACGGGTTCATACAGGTCGATCGATGCTCGCCCGCAAGGTACAAGTTAGCCGCTTGAGGAGTCGACAATAATTAACGGACCATGTATGATCGACCCTCGTTCGTAGGTATAAAAACTAACCCCCTAATCAATGTCATTGGGAGGACTTTGAGCACTCAACTCCATCCTACTCCACTCGACACTAACTTAAATTTCGGAGTGCTCTAGTCAAAAAATCTCCCTCCCAACTTCAACCTATGTACAGGAATTCGAGGACAAAGAAGCAGGCAACCCGCCAAGGAAGAAGGGTAGCCTCGGGAGACAAGGCTTGAACCCAACCCGATATGATGCTCACTTCCACTATCCAAGCATTCACGTAAACAACTTTACGCATATGGGATTGTATCTAGATGACACCTCGACGACGGCGTAAAGATTTCCAAACACTAATCAACATGCACCCTTATAAAGCATTAAAAAAAAAGGCTGACTGAAAACAAATGCTTGGGTTCTTTGCCACATATTAAACTCTTATATTATAACAAATGCAGAGATATATAACTATTCTAACAACAGAAAAAAGAGTAACACAAAATGACAAGGAGATAAAATATTTTGTTAGATGAGACTGTTATTTCGTGATTACTACTCTTTATTAGCCAATAAAAGAACAAATTCTCTTTTTTAAGTTATTAACCAAATAGCCAAACCAGTTGATTTTTATATTTACTCCTCTATATTTAAATTTAATACATTTATTCCTGCAAATCACAGAAAATTACATATATTTATATTTATATTTATCTACATATACTGTTGTAGCAATTCTCCGTGCTAAAACAGATATATTTGAGACGTTAATTAATATTAATTCCCCTTCAAAATATCTCTTAAAATATAAGAAGCGAGAATACACAGCGAACGAGAGGGAGGGGGATGCCGATCGCTTCTACTACTCTCCCCCCGTCTGCCGCCCCAATGGAGCCGTGCTCACCGCCCCTTAACCCCTTTGCTGCCGCCGCCTCCCCGCGGCCCGCCTTCGCGTCGGCCTTGGTGGGGGCGCCTCCCGCGCCCGCGCTTGCTCAGGGGAAGCGCGCGTTCGCCCTCGCGCTCTGTCCGGACTACGTGGCGAAGACGCTCGCCGGGACGGCTGTGTACACCGAGCATTCGAACAACGAGTTCGTCCAGATTTCCGACCCTAACAATAGCCTCCGGTCACTCGGGATCCTTTGCTCTCGGCAAGAGGATGTCCAACTTCTTCATCCTCTCTTCATTCTCGGTATCTTCTCCTTTTTGATTCCGTCTCTTCTTTGCTCCTATTCTTGATTTTGAGGTTCTTGATGTTCTGTAGACGTGGAAGCTCTCTTAAAGTTTCGAAATTCTTTCTATTTCCCCTGGTTTTCCAGGTTCAGCTACGACAGCCCATTTTGGTAAGGGAGCAAGGGTCGTGGCCATGACCCTTGATCAGGTTATTTCTTAGTCCTTGTTTGTTGATTCATATCACCAAGATCAATCTTGTTTGCCCTGCTATGTGATTTAGTTGTTCTAAATGTATTTTTGGTCCTTGAAGTAGAATGGCATTTTGTTGATCGATAAAATGTGGCAAAAAAAGTACACTGTCTTTTCTGGAAACATGATTGTTGTTAGGGTGCAAACACTACACTTCATCGCAGAGTTTAGTTATAATGGCTTAAAGTTCCAATGTAGTTACTTGTTCCTTTTCCTTTAACTATTTTAGGAAAATTGATTGTAGTTACTTGAAGTTGAATAATTATGTATATCTTGTATTTTTCTTTTGGTTCAAACTTCAAACACATCAATGGATTGTAGATGGATAAAATGTAAAGGATTATCATGATGAATAATGAACCTAGAAGCTTAAAGTAGGTTCATGAATTGGTACAGGTGTTTCCTTCACATCTGCTCATGTTTACATGATAGGGGCTTATGGTTTATCAATGCTTAAAAATTATGTTTTCGTAAGATTGTTCAACCATTCAGATAATCTTTGTAAATTTTATGTATCCACTCCTTTATCAAATTTTCTGAAATTTAATAGCTACTTGTTTCATTTGTTTTGCTAATGTAAGAGCATTAATTTTGTTGAAACAAACAAAGGGAACCTTGCCATAGTTATTTTTAACAGATTTTACTGTATCTTTTCTTTTAAACTGCAATTGTTTGTAATAAGTTTTGGAAGGTTTCACTTGGACATAAGTTACTTTTCTGGTTCTTTTAACTGTATATTTTGCTGCTAACCTTTTCTTCTGCACTATATCACATACTTATTATCATTACATCCGGTAGGTTTATATGCTAAAGGTTGAAGGAATTGGATTTCGCTGTTTACCTGACCCTCTTCAGATAAAGAATGCTCTAGCAGTATGTTTTTTGCCTCAGTTTTTACCTAATCTTATGTTAAAATATCTTCAAGTTAGCCAATTATGCTAATTTCAGCTTTTAATGGTTACATCGGACTTTGTGTGAGATTTACAATCTTGATACCTAAATTTTGTTTTAAATGGTCTAATGTAACATGTACATTTGGTCAAGGTATATATTGTACTTTTACTGCTTATTGCAATGGCAATAAATGCCTTTTTGTTATGTGTCCCTGTTTTATTGCTTAGCTTATTAAGCATGGGTCATTCTCTATTGTTATTTGCTTGACATATTTATTCTTTTTTTATATTTGTAATTTTTATATACTCATCCTACTATAAAATGTTTATAGTTTTCTTCTTTTATAGTAATTATTTTTTACTTTTCTAAACTAAAAGCTAGCATGGAAGCAAGCGTTGGAAAATATTCTAGAGTTAGTGAAGCACCATTTCTTGAACTTTATAAAATAATATAAATTGTATTGTAATATTCTCATTTAGTATATTTTTTTCAATACTATAATTAACCCATTAGCTTGGTGAATGTAGGATCTCACTTCATGCTCTATTACTCTCATAGAGCTGAGTGAACACAGGACTTTTACAGTGAGACAAACAATACATGCAAAATGTTAAGCACAAACATAATATCAAATCACCAACTGGCTTACTTTCAAGTTTCAACACTTGATGACGTGGTAGAATATAATTAAGAACCAAGATTTGTATTTCTTTTGGCTTAATATATATTACAGTGGTTTAAATAGGTGCCCGGGCGCTTAGGTGAGGTGAGGCTCGAGCGCCTCAAGGGTCGACCAGGCGACACGCTTCAGTGACGCACCACCTGGGTGCTCGCCTGAACCCAAGCACCGGGCGCCTCGGGCGAGCGCTTGATTTAAATGAAGCAACCGAACCAGACTTTTAAATCTTGTTTGATTCAACAGTGGCTAGTTGGTTCGATTGAACCAACTAGCCACTTTCTTATTCGCAAAAGCCAACCCCTCGCACTCCCGTGTGACCCAGAGCTATTAACCCTAGCGCAGCTTCTGCCTCTGTCGCCGATGCTTTCTACCGCTGCCTCCACCACACATGCAGTGGATCGAGGCTTTCTTTGTCGTCGACGGATAGGTTCGACGTTCTAGTCTTCATCTGCAGCTTCCTTTCGTTGTCGCTGCTTCCTTGTGCAGCTCCTTCCACCATTGGGGGAGAGGAACGAAACTTCCTTTGCCATCGACGAACACCTCTGAAGCTTCCTCTGCCCACGATGTCGTCGTCCGCAGCTTCTGTCGTTGTTGCCGTCCACAGCTTCCGTCGCTATTGCTGTCTGCAGCTTCCGCCGTTGTCGTTGTTGTCGTCTGCAGCTTCCTCCATCGTCGTCACTGTCGTCCGAAGGTTCCATTGTTGGTGACTTTTTTTCCCCTCTTAGTAGTTCTTTTCTCTCACTCTAATTACTATTAACAGTAGTTTAATGTCATATTTTTATTTATATAATCATATTTTTCAATTATATTATATATTATTTATATTTTAATATTTCAGAGCATCTTGCTTTGCTCGGGTGAGTACCTAGGCAAACGCTTAGCGCCTCGGGCATCTTGGGACTTTGGCGTCTTTTGGCACCTAGTGCTTTTTAAATCACTAATATATAAATAGTTAGGGTCACCTTGTTTTGAGCTACAATAGGTGTCCTTGTCTCGTTATAAGTCCTTTTCTTATGTTAACGGAGTTTATAGTACCACTAGAGCCAGGAAAGCCATCTCAGGACATATGTCTAATAGTCAAATATTAGAATAATTTGTTTATGTTTTCATGTTATGCTTCTTTAACTTGAAGGTTTGCCTCTTTAGGTTCTTGCTCCATCGATGTTTCCTTAGCACAAAAGTTTAATCCCTTTTAACCATTTCTTTGTTCTCCTTGGAGTGTTGTGCCTTACCTGATATTAGCCTTGAATTTTCAGTTCAGCATGCAGTAAATCCTTGTTTCCTATGTGATATTTGAATTCCAAGTTATCTGCCTACTGTTTTCTTCAAGTGGTTCTTGCTATATATTTTGCCAGGTAAAGATATTTGTTCCTTTTTCCCTTCATCTTTGAACAGCTTGCTGATAAGTTGTTTGGATTTCAGTTAAAATCTGCAAATGTCTCAAGAAGCTTTGATGGAGTTCCTGTTTTTCATGTATGCATTTTTTTTTCAGCATATTTGATTGTTGATGGCTCTTAAAATAGATGAAATTTTGGAGATTGAATATTGAATCCAGACTATGTACATAGTAGAAATTAAACCATGAAATAATTTCTAGATATTAGTTATCATGATTGATAGAAATGGCAAATGAAGAATTTGTTTAGTTGATCATTTGTAGTTTGTAAAGAGTTGTGGCTACAAATGTCATTCGAACCAGGCAGCCTGGTGGTTGTGCACCCCCGGTTACTTTCCTCATCTCAAGGATTTGAATCCTCGCTTTGGCACATTGGTGCATTAATCCTCTCCCTCTGTGGCAGTATCTCTCCCCCTTTGTGGGGTCTGATGCATCAAATTGCACAGAAAAAAGGAAAAAAGAAAAGAAATGTTATTTACAATGTATGACATTTCTCTGCATGGTAATAACTAGTCTCAAAGAGTTTCGCTGGATACAGGCCTTATGTCTGAAGCTAAATAATAACTAGATTATATGGTGCTTATTCATGATATTAAAAAGTTCAGCTGAGCTTCATTTTGCTTAATTTCTAATAATGCTTGAAGCTGTTGTGTTAACAATTTTAGATTCTGTATAAAAGTGCAAATTATTGAAATGTTCAGTAATATGCTTAGAACTTTTCACAGTGCTCAAACCTTGTTATTTGTACAGTCTGCTCCATGGAATGCAATCTCATCTTGGACCCTGTACTGGTCCTAGGCTGGACCAGTATGTATTAGCAGTACCAGTGTACCAACACTTGGTACATGGGTATGTACTGAACAGGAGAAGAGGAAGAAGAAAGTGAAGAAGGAAGAAGAGGAGGGCATGGAGTAAAAGGAGGAAGAAGGAGGAGGAACAGGAAGGGAAAAGAGGAGGCGGTGGAGGAAGAAAGAGGAAGGGGAAGGAAGAAGAGGAGGCAGTGGAGGAAGAGGAAAGTAGAAGGAGGAAGAGGTAGGAAGAAGAGGAGGTAGTGGAGGAAGAGGAGGAGGAGAAGAGAAGGGAAACATACTCAGAACCATGTTGGTGGCACACGATGGGCAGTGAGGTGGCAGCCGGTGACAGACAGCAACGTTTTGTGCCCGGAGAGGGAGAAGTCACGAGCCCTAATCATGAGTTCTTTAACTTTAAACAATTTTTTTAATGGACCGAATGTAACACCCAAAATGAAGACGGTCTGAGTACTGGTTCACGCTTGGACCAGTAAATATACCAACAGGCACGGACAGGTCTGGACAAAATTGTAATCCTTGATCTGCTCAGTGCCTAGGACTTCTTTCTATGTAATTATGGGTAGCAAGTCAGCTTATGTTTATGACTTATTCCTGTAGTTTATGTTTGTTTCCCACACGTGACATCATATGGTTTTGGCGCGCGGTCAGACTTTCTGGTTAAGAAAAAGAACAAGCAGTATTGCCCCATATACTTCCAGAAGGTTGGATATTTCGACTGCAGTAAATTACACAGGGTGGGAATCTGTATGACGTAGAGGAACTTGATCAACTTTTCTCTTAATGCAGGAAGATATAGAAACAGAGCTTCTCAAGGTTTCCAAGGCATCAAGAGGATCAGAATTTTCTCACAACATTATGGTATGATCCTTTTGTTTATGTTTTAGTTTTATGAACTCACATGACAATTTTGTTAATGCTTTCTCCATGCAGGTGGTAAGTCTGGAAGATGTTCTGAAAAAAGTGGAGGTAAGAAATCTTCACTAGTTATTTTTTGAACCACTTAAACTTTTGCAGGATCCAAATTTGCTTCAATCTGATTGCAGATGAATGACAAGAATTCTGGATGAGATGATTTGATCTTCATTCCACCTGGGAAAAGTTGCACTGAACACATTGGTGAGGTGTCAGCATGATACGCATCACACAACAATGACACATGTCTCAGAGTACCCTGAGGTGAGTTGTATGTATCTGTAACATCTCTCATTTTTTTTAAAATTTTGTAGATGCTTGTTTGTAAATATGAGGATTATCTAATAATATTTTGTATTAAATAATTTTATATTGGAAGTTTATGGCTAGGGACCTAAATGTGAATCTTAGAAAATTGATATGATTTGTCAAAGATTCACATTAAGTTAAAAAAAAAAAATAGAGGACATGTGTCACTAGCTAACCTAAGTATGGTGCCACCCATGTTGGTTCTATGGATGACACATAAGCCCCTTTCATGCATGCTTGCCACTTTGTAACCCTTGTGTTAACCAAACCTAAGTAATTAGATGAGAGATTAAAGGAAAACTTAACAAAGGAGGGATACTTGCTGCAACCAACGTGGGGAAGAGGAATTAAAGAAGAAGAAGAAGAAGCTTTGCTTGAGGTTTTGCATCAATTTCCCCACATTTGAGAATCAAACTTTTCTAAGGCAAGTATTCTAACCCCATCCTACAGTAATCCTAATCTCTGTTTTCATTTTAATTCTACACAATTCGAAAGATTTCAGCTTAGCACTAGACATTTCTTTCGTTTTGATACAAAGCCATGAATCTGTAATTTTTCGGTAATCTGACCTTTATGCATTGTTTCGGATCTAACTTTTCGTACTAAACTCTGATTTAGGCAAGGTCTAATCCATTTGAAAGTAGACTCAAAGACCTTTATTTTGATACCTAGATTGAATGATTTGGAGTTTAAATGCCTACTAAGATTTCTGTTTCAATTAACCCTACAGATTCTGCTACTGGGAACTCAGATTTATGCAAAGTATGATTTATTGGAAACTAGACTCAAAAATATTTATGAACTTACCTGATTTGAAAATTTTGAAATACATATGTAGACTGAAAACATCTGTTTTCTTCGACCCTGTGGATTCAGTAAAATAGAGCTGATGTTTTCGGACCTTTCGCTATGAAATTATTTGTAACTCCCTGTTGTAAACTCCAATTCATATAAAACTTGATTTACCTAAAACTAGATTGACACATCTTTCGAATGACACATATTTTGTATAAATTGGAGCATAATTGGTTATCCAAATAATTTATACAATCTGCCTCTCAAATTCTGCCAGAATCAAGCTTTGGTCGATTTTGCCTCTTATTGTTTCTTCTCTTTGGAAA
>LVTN01000170.1:391791-406831 GCA_001649415.1 Musa itinerans
TGTGTGCTTTGGATAAGAATGAAATGTATGCAACGTCAAATACGACGTTTGAGCTTCTGTTTTGTATTTGTTCTTTGATATGTTCTGAAATGCTTCTTATGCTTCCGAAACATTTCATATGCCATTGATATGTTCCGAAGTATTTCATCCACCATTAATATGTTCTAAAATGTTTCATTTGTTATTGAAATGCTCTGAAATGTTTCATATGTCATTGATATCCGAAATGCTCCTTACGTCTTTGATATGCTTTGAAATATTCCATATGTCATGGATATAATTCTTATGCTAATGATATGCTCCAATTAGCCCTTACTCCATTGTTATGAACAAAACATGCTTCGAATGAAGTGACATCGCAACTCTGCATTCGTCGAGTGGCTATCTTTGAACTCTTGTATCTCTGCTTTGTATTTTGAAACATTATTTGTTCGAAACTATCCTCTTTTCCACGGATATGTTAGTCACTTGCTGAGCTTTATATGCTCACTCCGTTGTTATATAATTTTTTTCAGGATAACTTGTTGCTCGCTTAAATGTTTAAATTGAACTGACGCAGTGGAAAACTAGAAGATTCTGGGACAAATCTTTCGTACTTGATAGGTTGATGTTGTATAAGTTCCTTTGTGTGTAATAAAATATCAACAACTCTAGATTGATGTATCTTGTAAATATTTGAAAAGTACCTCTCATATCGGGATTTTGAGAATGTTAAATTTAAATTGTGTAATGATATATACATGTGGTACATGTTGGGTTTGTGATTGTATAGATTCCTATACTGATGGATTTATGATGTGGTTATGATTTAGTTGAGTTGGCTTTGGATTTTGTGAATCATTACGTGATATGATGGTATGATTATAAACTGTACAGGTTTTATAAATTGTGGATTATAGAAGTGAATTTTGACTAGAGTGTTTTCTTAGTGGCCTCAAATGTGTGTTTGGATCTTGGATTGTTTGTTGAATTATAATATTATTAATTTTGAGTTAGGTTCACATCTCCTGAATGAGGATTAAATTTAGAGGGCATGACAGTATCCAACTCTAGTTCTTTACATATCAGGTTAGACATCACCTCTAATCTATGATCTGACTGATTTTTACTCATTGTAAAATTTTGATTTCAAACTTCAATTGTCTGAGTTTATTCTGAAGGTGTATGAACATGATTTGGCAACGATACTTAAAAGGATGCCAGGAGAAATTTAGGGTATATTCTACTGCTTCTTTACAGGAATGAATAAATCACATTCTTTTTTAGTTTCTTTGGTTCTGTAATTTGTGCAGATATAGTCTTTTCTTCTATGATTATGACCAGAAACTATCTGTCTTATTACGCAACAATTTGGCTTCAATCTTTTCTCAATTTCCTGCATTCAATTTGGACAAAGGGCATTCCTTCTATTGTGAGAAGCTTGTGATGGACAAAGGTTGGGTTTTCATAGACCAAGCTGTCTTTAGAAGCTAATTTCACCACCACAACTTTTATACTTGATATGCCGAAAATGTAATTAAGATCTGAATATTCCTTTGATCCATATTTTTCCATGTACATGATTTTGCCATATACAACAATGATATACTGAAACTGGGAATTGCTGGATATCCAGACAAAAAAGTGATCTGATCAAGAGCCAATTGGACCATTAGACATGATGTGGTAACAGCATGCTCTAATCATAGCTACTTTTGCAAACTGCTACAATGCTTTTACTTGTGATAAGAAACGAAGTTGAGGCATTTTCCAAAGATGAAGATTTGCATTGCCATGTGGAGAAAGGGTTCAAATGTCTGTAAAATCTGTAGTTGCATACCATGTGAAAAGTGGTCGTACTAGATGTGTGTATCTGTGCCATTCATCTTTCCCTGCTTGCTTTGCAATTGTTCACATGGCTTCCAGCTGTTCTTAGATGCCATGCATATCAAAGTGCTGTGGGATGTGATCTATTGATTCTATTCCACAAATTCTACTGATTTATATGTTCTTTTAGTAATGCACCATTGTCTTGGTTAGTGAAACACTTCAACTAGACAACCACTGTACTCTGTTTTTTATCAATTTTGATGCAAATGGAATAACTGGCATTGCCTATGAATAATTTCTCTATCATTGAAGACTAACAGTATACTACTTTTATAGGATACTACTCTTCACAGGGAGGGACCATTTTGGCAGTACCTTTGCCACTTTCTTGTTCTCGATGACTTATCTCAACAAATGTGATTTCAACCTCTCCTAAGAGTTGCCAGCCAGCAGTTCCAAGAAGAAAACTATGGGTGGCTCACTGCAATTGATTTCTCCTCTTCATTTCAGGCCTTCTTGCAAGCTGGAGCATGGAAAATTGGTGGCAGTATGCAACTGGAGAGCTGTCAGGGTACTTAAAATACAAATTAGCTCACTCGCTAATTTGTATTAGCTCACTCGCTGCATCATTTAAACAAATTGAGATGCTTTAGGGTACTTAAAATACAGTACGATGTTTGGTAGGTAGCCATCCAGAGCTACAGGGTGATGTAAATTTAGTAGATCTGTTCCAATGTTGTATAAACAAATCTGTGCTGTTAAATGGATTGACAATTGCATAGTAAAAGAAGGAAGGTGCTACCTTGGTGTCTTTATGCCTCCCATCATTCTTGCTATATAATTCAAATTCAAGTTTCTAACATTATGCTTACTCCTGATATTTTTTTACTTGTGTATGCATATATATAAGCAAATTCACTGGTGAGGTCAGTGCATCAACTAATTAAATCTTGTGTGGTGTTTTCTTGATTGGATCAACTCAAACCCAATAATCTAAATTCTATTAGGGTGATCACAAAAAAACTTGATGAACATCTAGAACCATATTCTCAAGTTATTTAATAAATGTGTCACTTTGTCACAATGGTGGAACTTCTTTCAACTAAATCTATATAAAAAATAATAAAGCATGTTAGCATATTGTGCTTATATAATTCAATAGCACTCCACTTGGCCATGTGACCACATGCAGTGACATGCTTTTCTTCTTTCTCCCCTGTTTTTTTTTTTTTTTTTTTTGTCTCTTTATAGCCTGATCCCATCTCGCTAGACACTGAGACCGGACAGCTCTTCTCTTTTTCTCCTCACTGCTTTATATCTTTCTGTTACAAATACAGTCACCATGAACAGTTCTACTGACACATGCTTTCAACAATTGTTTTGGTTGTGAGATTGTAACTGTGTTTACTCAGTCAATATAAGGCTATATTTTGCATTAGACTATGTTATTTGTGTTGACTAAATCAATCTAATGTGATTCAGACTCATATGCGTAGGATTATCCCAAAAATCTAATAAAAATATTATGCTTTCGAGGTATCACATATACGAAAACTGAGATTGTAAAGGATTTTTTGATCCGATCCTTTTGACGCTCAAGGTAACAATTTGAAATGAATTCGAATAGTTTAAAAAGAATCTTTTATATTAGATTTAAGATTTTTTTAATATTTTAGATAATGAAAACAAATTTTAAAATTGTCTTTCTTGTATAACGATCGATAATGAGATTTCTTTTTTTGTCTCTTGTGAATTTTCGTCCGCAGATGGACAGATGATTTGGCTGATACATAACAATCACGTGTTACATGATAAATGATGGGAGATGATTCCCTATCAAAACCGAAACCCTCTCTCGATCCCACCACATCAAGTCTGGAAAGCGTTTACCAATCTATGTGCTAGTTTTCGTCAAGAACGAGTCCCTCCTTCCCACCCTTCAATCCGTGTCGGCCGAGTCCTGCTTCCACTTTGCCGCCTCTTACCACTGCAAACCAATCAGTGACGCATTTTGACAAATGGTTGCGATGCTCCATTTCGGCGCTGCCAAGACTTTTCTTCTCGTGAAATCAGTCATGCTTGATGCGGAGGAGATGAGGTTTGGCCATTTTAGGTGCGAAGAAAATATAATGGAAGAAACAAATTTCATTAATTAAAACATTATTTTGTACATAAAAAGATCCATATAGCCTTTGAGACATGACAATTATTTTTATTGAACTCACTCACTTGTGGCGTCAGTTTCAAATTGAAATGTCTCTCTTAGTAGACCTTTGAACGGGTTGCTATGCATCATCGTCACACTTGAAGTCTCTTGGACTCGTCACGCACGGAATAAGATCGGTGGACATGCCAAATGGTTGATAGTTTCACACGTCTCCCAATAATGAATTGGTCAACATTGTATTTTTTTTATGTATCAGTAATTATTATTATTTATAACTGTACTCACATGCGGTCAAATCCCAGAAATCGTCTACTCCGATGGCTTTGAGATCAGCTGTGCAAATGGAATCAAACTTGAGCTGCACTTCACAAATCCAATCAACATCACAATCATTGTACTATCAACATGCAGTAATGAAGATGGTTCGCATCGGGACGTAATCGCTTTGAACTTCTATCTGATCGAAGCCAACTTACTTTGATTCCCAGATGACCTGTTCTTGCGAGGTTCGGTAGCTGCCTCCCCCCTTCCTGCCCATAAATTTGTTTCTCATTGTTGACGAAGCGAGCGGTGTCGGAGACGAAGCAGATCTGAAGGAATCGGCAAAGCAGCAGCTGCAGGGTCGCGCCGAGCCACCGGAGGAGGACGAGGAGGAGTGCTGAGCTATGAGGGATAAACTCCTCGGCGCTGCGGCGGGACGGTCACTTCTGGTGGTGGCTGCCCTAACGATCGTCCTGCTGCTCATCGTCCTCTCTGGAGCTACTCGGAATCTGCCGCTTGATCTACTCACTCGTAGTTTCTCCGCCCCAGAAGAAGGTGACTTCTCTTCCACTTCATCTCCTTCTTGCTTTCGATCGAAACCCGGAGGCTTCGATCACTTTCTGCTTCTTAGTTGACCTCTGTTCTTTGTTGGCATCCAATTGCACCAAAAATAGGATCTTTTAGATTTTGACCATTGATTGATTGGGGGAAACCTCTGTTATAAATTTCATCTGCTTCTTCATCATCATCTAAAAGTTTCACTAAATAAGAGGATCTCTTTCAGCATTCCTCCTGTCCTCTAAGATCTCAGACCTCTTGTTCACTAGCTTCCTCATATGATCTCTACTTCAAGTGGAACATATGATTTATAATGTCTCTGCTGCATCTTTGCTCAAAAGCTAGATACATAAAAATCCATGCTACATCTAATCAGAAATAAATTCCAACCTTCTGGTTGAACACAGGGTTATTGTGCCTGACCTTAATCTAAGAACTACATTGATGGCTCATGTTTGAACTTAAAATCAAATATCCCGTAGAAAACTTTGGTACAACTGACCAATTAGGAAGCCCACAATTTACCTATTATAATGTTAATGATTTGAACACCCAGATGTGATGTTTATAGGAGGTTGCTCAAAGTAACTTCGAATATAAGAAGGAAGGGATAATAATTGGTATCAATTGTTACAAATATATAATAATTACTAAAGGTATCAATTTTATTTTTATTTTTTCATTCTCTTGCTTATTATTCTTGTCTCTGATCTTTTTTGTTCATATGATTCCCCTTGACTATTTCTTACTTGGAGAACAAATTAATGTCCATTTTCTCACATTTCATCGACACCATCTTCTAAATGAATGTGTTATTCATGAATCTCCTGTGGTCTCTATGGAGGGCTAGAAGGTATAGAGCAAATAAGAATAGAGTTGGTAGCAATGGGTTATCGGTTTTGAAGCTTTGATGAATGGTGCAATCTAGTCGATGTCAATTTTTTTCTTATTCTTGTGGTAATTCGGATTTGTTAGAAAATATTCATATACGAGAAGAGATTAAAAAGGTGGACTAAACGAATATTAATAAATACAAGAGAGTCGAATAATCTAGTTCACAATCTATCAACTTGGACTGATGTTTGACTCAATGTATGTTAATTCTGATGCTGATTTAATTAGATTGCAGTCTGTCTTGGTTAGGAAATAATTATCAGATTTCACAATTAATATGTATGATGTCTCTAAATTGGTTCTATCTAGTAAGACTCTGAAAGAGGAAGTAAATCAAATTTAAAAGGGAACAAATGATGCAGAATGAAAAAAGAAAGAAGAAGAACATAAGGTTTCAAGAGCCAACAATCCTGCCAGACAGAAATGACAATCTCTTACTTCATTTGCTATCAAATTTCTTGTTCTAGATTATTAGCCTGTGTTGGAATGAGAGTTGGAATGAGTGTTGTAGTCTACATTTCTTTCATGACCACTTGTTGGTAAGAATGGTGTTGTAGTCTACATTTCTTTCATGACCACTTCATGTCTCTCTGCAACATCCATTACTTCATCTCATTCAGGTTATGTGTAGTATGCTAAAACATTGCCGTTCGTGTTCTCAAATCTCAGGTCCCCAGAACTGCTCGTTGGCATCTCCGACTGAGCCAGCCAAGGACAAGCTCCTTGGTGGTCTACTGAGCCCTGCATTCGATGAACCCTCTTGCCTGAGCCGCTACCAGTCCGCACAGTTCTGGAAGTCATCGAACCACACACCATCGCCGTACCTCTTGCAGAAGCTGCGAAGCTACGAAGCCCTCCACAAAAGATGTGGCCCGCACACCGATCTCTATAACAAGAGCATCGACCAGCTCAGATCCAATCGCAGCACAGGGCCTCTGGAGTGCAACTACGTGGTGTGGCTGCAATCCGGTGGATTAGGCAACAGATTGATGAGCCTGATCTCCACATTCCTCTACGCGATCCTCAACAACAGGGTGTTGTTGCTCAGTGTTCCTGATGACCTCCATGACATGTTCTGCGAGCCATTTCCTGGGACTTCGTGGGCTTTACCTTCGGATTTCCCCATCAAGAAGTTCGAGACCCACGACTTCTACCGCGGATCTCCTCAGAGTTACGGAAACCTGCTGAAGAACAAGGTGCTCAGCAATGGCATGAACACCACGCTTGCTTCGCTGCCGGCTTATCTCTATCTCCACCTGTTGCACGATGCCGATGACTCCGATAAGATGTTCTACTGTGAAGACGCTCAGCCGCTGTTTCAAAGCTTCCCATGGCTGATCCTGCGGTCAAACCAGTACTTCACGCCCTCTTTGTTCCTCATGTCGCAGTACGACGACGAACTACAGAAGCTCTTCCCGGAGAAGGAGACCGTCTTCCACCATTTGGGCAGATACCTTGTCCATCCTACTAACTCGGTCTGGGGCTACGTCACAAGGTACTACGAAGCTTATCTAGCCAATGCGAAGGAAAGGGTGGGCATCCAAGTCAGGAACTTCCAGAACGCGCCGGTTAAGTTGGAGCTCATGCTGGATCAAGTCGTCAATTGCACGCTGAAAGAGAAGATACTGCCGGACATCAAGGTGGAAGTTCCTGCGAACCTGACGACAAGCGGAGTCAAGCCGAAAGCTGTGCTCGTGACCAGTCTGCAGACGGGGTACTTCGAGAAGCTCAGGAACATGTACTACGAGCATTCGTCGATCACCGGAGATGCGATCGGCGTGTACCAGCCAAGCCACGAGGAGCTGCAGCGCACGGAGAACCAGAATCACAACACGAAGGCTCTCGCGGAGATGTATCTGCTGAGCTTCAGCGACGTGCTGGTCACCACTGCCTTCTCCACGTTCGGCTACGTGGCGCAAGGTCTAGGCGGACTGCGGCCGTGGATGGTGCTGAGGCCGGACAACCATAACCCACCCTGCCGCCGGGCGCTGTCGATGGAGCCCTGCTTCCATTTCGCGCCGGGGTACGACTGCAAGGCAGGGAGGAACATCGACAAAGGGACGGTGGTGCCGCACGTGAAGCACTGCGAAGATTTAGATTTCCGCTGGGGTCTTAAGCTGTTCGATTGAAGGACGGGGTGGCAGCGAGAGACCAAGTAATTGATACTGTAGATTATATTTGTTACGTATTTGTTCATCGCTGAAAACGCAAGGAAAATAAGAAATGTTAGCCGAAGTACAATTACTATTTCTTGTATACACCTTGTCAGAATGGCTGCCCTTTCGCTTACTGTGAGGATTTACTTGCGATCTTTGTATCCATGAAGTTTATATAGCCGAGGAATCCACATCAAAGATTGAAGCCCGGATAGAAAGATGCCAATATCCTCGAGGAATAGGTGGAGAAGAAAGATGTCATACATCTCGGACTATAAGCCTGGTGGTGTTCAAATCGAATTAAAAAATAAAATTATACTAAAATTGAACCCGAATCCTATCGATCCAAAATCGATTCGATCTAAATCGGTTAATTGAATCAAACTAATTTTGATTTAAAAGATATCAATTCGATTGTCCTAAACCCTTTACTGGTTCAAACTGTTTAATTAATCTAGTCTAAAGGTCCAATTTTATAAATTAGGATCAAAATTCTGATTTAATTTAATTAAATTAAAACGATTTATTTTAAAAATATATATATTTTAAATTACTTAAAATTATAAATCGATTATTGGCTAATAGAATCGGATTAATGTTGTTTTAAATCTATTCAATTAGGTAAGTCCGAACTGATTTTGATTCAGATTATCTTTAATCAAACAGAATAAAAAAATAATAATGTGATTTGTTTCTTAACGATTCAAAAGACAGCAATAATAAAATAAATAGAAAGATATAAAAAAAACTAGGTGAGGTACAGTTCTTGGTCAAACTTCATGAGGTCTGAATTATATGGGGCGTCTTACTCAACGCAAATTAATTTGATACTCTCTTGTAGGTTCAATGCTTTGGACCCATCTCTTTATGAGATTGGTCCATAAAGAAAAGAACAAAACAGTACCTTTTACCTCTTTCTGTCCTCCGCCTTTTACTCAATAATCTTAGTTCAAATCATTTAATAAGATTATTTTTAAGTAATATTTTTAATTAATTATTTTTTTTATCAAAAAAAAAATATTTAGCTCACTAAAATGATTATAATGTCTTAAAATCATGCTTTAGTTGTGTGTAATTCTCAAAATCTAAATCTCAAAAATTAATTAGGTCATCTAATATTCTAATCATATGATGATATATTCTAACGTGTCATTAAAATCAGTGTTATGATATCATATTTATAAAAAATAATAAATCATCATTTTATTATTCAAAAGACACTTTTTTTTTTCATGTTTGAATTCAAATTCCTATCTTTATAATAGTAAATCTTTTATTAATAAGAAAAAAAATCACATCTTCTTGGAAGGACTATAAGTGATGAAAAAATCTATTCCACCGAAACATCAAATCTATTACAAAGTAATAGATTATTTTAAAAATAAATATAGGATAAAAATATATTAACATCCATAACCTTTGAAAAATAATGAATATAATTTTTAATATTTATGAAATATATATAAATATTAATAATTTAATATGAAATGATAATATATCGATTGATTATAAAACTAATATATTTAAAAAATAATGATAATTTTTATATAATAAATAAAATCATGCATTAGTCACATGCCATACATATATAATAGTCAGATAACAAAGACGTATATCACACCCGATGGTACACTCTCCCAACAGCGGATGGAGAGAACCCATATCGTATTTCCAACAATAGATAGAGTGACATTCCTCGCCTGCTCAATAATTGATGAAGGAATCATCTAACCGTCATGTCTGATGGCTCACTAATCCCTGAATAGAATTACCTTACATGCCCTTGGCATAGATACATAAATAACCATGATAATTTATTTATATTCATCTATTCAAGAAATAGTATGATAAAATATTATTAGAGACCATGCTTAATATATGATCTACTAGACTATGTCCATCGGTGGCTCCACACTATGATGAGCTCATAGCTCATTTCACAATTTATACTTCTAACGTGGACCACTAGCATAGTTATATATATAATATAGTAACAAATATATTAATATAATCAACTAAAAAAATAAAAAAATAATAATTATTTTCAAATGACAGATAAAACTTTTAAGTTCATCAAATCATAAATACGTGAGATATCAATTTTTCAATAGTCCTTAATCAACCAAAACCCTAATTGGAGTGACCTAATTGATTTAAACCAAACTCAATTAAATTAAGATTTAATGGAATTAACTTCAAATCCTTATATGACTAGTCTAATTTAGATTTGATTGATTTCAATTAGGTCAAGTGGGCTTAAACTAGTCAAGTTAGTTTGAAATCACCTTGAACAAGCTTAAACTGATTAAACATATCTAATTTAGTTAATTAATAAGTTTAAACTTATAAAGGGAGGTGGTAAAATTGAAGTATGTCGTATAATATTAGTCTAAACCAAATAGACTCACCTGAGTCTTGGATGGATCATGTGTGTCGCATATGCTTGTCCCAAGTAATATGTTGGGTTGATGTATAATAAGGTGGATAGAGGAGCGATGATGTATCTAACGTAAATCACATAACTAGGTGGGCCTAACTTTACAGATTGAGTTGAGCTTCACTCATAAGTTGGGTTGAGCTTGACTATTAAAATGGGTCACACTTGGCTCGTAGGTTGGGTTATGCTTAGACACATGAGTTGGGGTTATGTCTAGACACATGAGTTAGGATCATGTCCGATTATATAGATTAGGATGTACTTGGCCAAATAAGTTGGACCATGCATAGTCACATGGGTTGGGTTGTACCTAACCACATAGGCTGAGTCATATATTGCTATAGGGGTTGGATCAACCCCGTCTAGTATATCAACCTGACTCAAGTCAAACTCGAGTAAGATTCTTCTTATCAAATTAGATTTTAATATTTTAAATTATCAAAAAGTAACTTAAATTCTTAAATTAAAAAATTTAAATTCATGATCTTAAATTTAAAACTAATTAAATTATATAAATTCACATATAATTCTTAAAACATAGATATATTTAATTAAATAAATTAGAACTATTAAGTCAATCCAAAAATAAAAATTTTAATAATTAAATCAATCTTAGATTCACTTAATCTTAAGAGATCATTATAAATCAAATAATCATTTTAACATCACTAATCAATTATCATTATTTATTAATCATAAAAATTAAAATTAAGATATTATTATGCCTCATAAAATTATAATAATTCTAATATCAAATATATCAAAACATGAATCATGATTAGAAAAGAAATAGATGATCCTATCTCTCCTTGGGAATCCTCGCTTCGAGGAATCCTCTCCTTAATCCTTCCACTGTCAAGCACAGTAAAAAATGAGAGAGGAAAAACCTCTTTTATATAGGAGACAACAAAAGGTAAATAATAATTTAATTTATATTTTAAATATATTTTAATTTTACTTTTACATACAAATATAGAAATATAATATTTATTTCCTATGGTTTACACACAAAAATAGAATAAAAACTATTTACATTCTAAAAGTCACGTCACTCATTAGGAAATAAATTAATTAATAATTTAATTAATTGATAAAATTCTTAACTTATTCATGTGATTAAGGAAATCAATTTTAATCATTTCCTTAATCATACTACACAAACGAACAAAGAAGTTAAAATATATTATTAATTTATGCCAAGAGAGAAAATTATTGACTATTACAATTGGAGTGGCCTTGTTGGGTGCATCCCGAATATAATTTTTTTTGCAAGATCTCTTATCGAATTCATTTATCTTCCGAGATCAAGTTTTTAACAAAACTGGAACTCAAATAATGATTGATACTAAGGACAACAAAATTCTCTCCTTTCATGTGGCCAAATTCATTTGCTAGTGCCACCATTAGGGATGGTCATGAGTCGTTCTTTTCAGATACATGTACTTTTTTATGGGATCCGCTTAGTTCAGTTTAGGGTAATTCTAGTTTTAGAAATGGAAGGATGAAATGAAAAAAAAAAAGAAGAGTTTTTGGGTGGGATTCGAGTGCCTAACTAATTATTCAAATTAGAAAATATATACAAGATTCATGAGAACTAATCGATTTTCTTTGGGTACTTATTGGATTAGAATTTGTGTTTGTAAAAAGTTTTTATATATGATTCAATTTAAGAAAAATAGTATGTGAAATTTACGAGTATCCTACACATTGTTATTTTAGATAGTCACAATTGCTAAGGATTTAATGAAATACAACGTAGAAACTATATATATATATATGATTAATTTATATACTTATTGGATTAGAATCAGTGGACTGAGAGCACTCTAATATTCTTTCTTACCGTAGATACGGATATTAGTATAATCTCATATCATAACTCTTGTGAATACGATCTCACAAGGAACAAACTACTATGATTGTTGTTGAATAATTAGGATTGTTCTGTAGATTCAAATCATATATTTCAGGTACATGACTATCACTACTAGTATAAATATTTATATTTTTATTTAAAACAATCAATTGCTTGAAAAAAAAAGGATAGAGTCGGGTTTACAAGAATCGCATCCTCAAGTCAGTCACACCCTTTCTTCTTTACCATCGCATCCTTAAATGGCATAGGCGTCGTCCCTTTCCTCTGGTTGTCCATGGCATTACTATCCCAATCAGATTGTGCTTTGATCTACTTGGATCTAACATAGCTTGACCTCTTCAAGTAAAAAAATCACATCATCTCAGCATACATATATAAACGTAGCAGAAATTGTTACGATCGAGAGTTCGAGGTCGACACTAAGAAAAGGGGGGGCAGCGGAAAACTTTCGTTGGTTCAAAAAGACTTCGTACGAAAATCGTTTCGGAAAGATCTTTAACTTGAGAGCAAACGAAAGTATAGTTAATGTAAAGCAATGGAGGCAGTTTGCAGTTAAGATAAAGAGCAAAATGTAAATGCAAATCGAGATTTAGAGTGGTTCGGTCAACGTGACTTACATCGACTTTCGGCTTCCTCCTCCGACGAGGTCACTGACGTCTACTAGAGGCCTTCCTTCAATAGGCGAAGGCTAATCACCTTTTACACCCCTCTTCTCCTTTTACCGGGTTTAGGAGATAACCCTTACAAGCACTCACACTCATCTCTTACAGATTTCTAACACTTAAAGTAGAGGAGGAAAATCTAAAGAGATTGTAGCAGTGTTTTTTTACTTTTAAACTCTTTGTGCTTATATGCTTTAACCAGGGATGGGAGGGGTATTTATAGGCTTCAAGTTGATTCAAACTTGGAGTCTAAAACTTTCCCATCCCGGGTTCTCCGGGCACGGGCGATACCACCGCCTAGTGTCAGTCTGACATTGACACAGCCCTGGGCGATACCATCGCCCAGGTCTGGCGGTACCACCGCTTGGGGGCCAGTTGGGCAGTACCACCGCCTGCAGCCTCTCGGAGGTTGTGTCTGGGCGATACCACCACTCAGACCGACGGTACCATCGCCTGACACAGTCTCGAAGATTGTGCCACGATGGTGAGACTTCTTGGGGCACTGGTTGGGCCTCTTATTGGGCCCAACATAGTTCTTACATGGGCCTAGTTTGCCCCTAATTGAGTTGGCCCAAATCCAAACCCAATTATGTGCTAACTACAAAATCTTAAGACATTTGCTAAGCTAAACATGTCCCTATGTCTATTCTTCCAGCGAGCTTCTAGCGATCTTCCGGTAAACTTTCGATGATCTCTCGGCAATGTTCCGGCGGACTCCCGGCAAGCTCCTAGACTTCACGACGATCTTCTTGGTGAGTTCAGACGAGCTTCTTGGCAAGCTCCGTGACTTCTCGGCTCATTCCGCCAGAACTTCTGACGAACGTCCGGACTTCCGACGAACTCTCGAACTCCCAACGATGTCGCGTCCTTGACTCCGGGACTTCATTTTTTCTTCATGTCTTACTATTGTAGTTAATCTTACACATATAAAACACACTTCGATCTAGACAATTAATACTAAGCAATAATCATGTTGTCCAGCATGTCATTGGTCCCTCGACGCTTCGTCCGATTCTTCGACGCATCGTCCTCTCCTGCGGCCTATTGCCCAATCGGCCAATTGACTCTGCAACTCCGATATCCTTGGAGCAATGTCCGCTCTTCTTGGCCCGATGCTCGAAGCCTTCTATTGATACGTCGATTGATCCACCAGCCCGACGTCCAATCTTCTGACATGTTTCTCCGGCCCAACATGATTATTCCTACTTTAATTGTCTCATCCTGATCGAAGCATCCTGCGTCACTCAAAAGCAGATTAAATTATAAACACATCTCAATTGGTTTCGTCATCAAAATCCGAGATTCAATAATCTCTCCCTTTTTGATGATGACAACTAATTGATGATGGAATTAAACTTAACTCCCGGAGTTTAAACAAACTCCCCCTATCAATATGCCGTATTGATAGAAACTCTTGGATTTAAAAGTCCAAGCAACATGTCATGATCAAATCATGCATATCATCAACATACTTCTCCCCCTTTGTCATCAACAAAACGGAGAAGTCCAACTATTCATGTGTTTGGAAAATAAATTCAAATCATTGCATAAAAAACATAATATCAAGTTTTATCATCATGCAATTTGAAGCTAGAAAATTTAGCAAGTGTTACATCATGTTTAAAACATTCAAGCTATCAAGTTGTAGATATGCAAGGTTTTACAACATATAAGCTAGCAAATTTAAAGATGTGCAAGTTGGCATATAGTGCTTCTTGAGATAAGCAAGATAGCAATGTTGCTTCTCTTGAGATTGGAAGCTAGCAAGTCTAAGTGATGTTCAAGATAACAAGTTTTACATCATGTAAGCTAGCAAATTTTTACATCATTTTTAAAAAATGTAAGCTAACAATATTTCGAAAGCAAATGCAAGATAGCTTTCTTGTTGAAGTGTGCAAGCTCGTGATTCTTGCTTCCTTTAGCAAAGTGCAAGTTGCAAGTTTTGCTTCTTGAGATAGGCAAGCTAGTGATGTTCAAGATAACAAGTTTTACATCATGTAAGCTAGCAAATTTTTACATCATTTTTAAAAAATGTAAGCTAACAATATTTCGAAAGCAAATGCAAGATAGCTTTCTTGTTGAAGTGTGCAAGCTCGTGATTCTTGCTTCCTTTAGCAAAGTGCAAGTTGCAAGTTTTTACATTTTCTTGACTTGTGCAAGCTAGCTATCTCCCCCTTTGTTATTGTCAAAAAGAAGGGAAGAATATAATTTTATATCTCT
>LVTN01000170.1:411739-439123 GCA_001649415.1 Musa itinerans
ATATACATATATATATATGTATATATATATATATGATGCATCATAATTGGATGAAGCAAATGTGATGCCTATATCAAGAACAAAATATATATATATATATATATATATATAGAAAGAGAGAGAGAGAGAGAGAAATCAAAACAAAGTGTCTCACTAGCATGTAATATATTTGTCTAGTATATAAAGGTATTTGAAATATCCAATATTGCCAACCAAGTTAAAGCATCCCCTTAGCGTGGGGATGCATTTATCTAAGGTAAAAAATATCTAGCATGTCAAATGCGATGGCCTAAACCAAAAAATCTTTCTATGCATGGTATTTTTACTTAAGACAAAAATTTATTTGAAATGCTGATCGACTAGGCTAAAGAGTTCCTCTTTGTGCATGATATATTTATCTAAAACTAAAATGTATTCAAAACGCGTAATTTATTTAGTACTCTCCTTGTACAGAATGAAAAAAAACAACCAAAGTGCTCGATAAGATTGATTTGGCCAAAGCATTCATTGCCCGTGATACATCCATCCTAAAAACAAAAAATCAAAAGCACTTATTAACCAAACCATTGTATCTCCCTTGCTTGTGTGCAATGCATCTGGTCAAGATTAAAAAAATATATTCAAATTAAACTGATGCCACTATCAAAATCAAAATGTCTTCATAAAATACATTCGTTATGAACATCATTATCTAGACAAAGACATCTCCTGTTAACTATATTTTGACACAGACAAAAAAAATAAAAAAGGTTAAGATCTCTAGATGAACATTATGTTTCATGAAGAATATCCTTTTGATTCTTATTGGTTTTAATATTTTCCTTTTTGCCACAACAATATCAAACTTTTGGCTTTATGCCATAAAATTCATCTCCTCAAACTCAAATTTGATAGTGAATTGACTAATTCTTTTTTCCATGTATTAATATTGATTGGACCCATGCGCAACATGCCACATGGCTAGTTATGTAACATGCATCGACTAAGATCGGGTCATTGCCTTATGAGATCGACCCTTATCCATAAACGAATTGTTTACTCGGTGCAGCGCATCCTTGGATCAGATCATTATTTGGCTCACCAATCAAACCTCAACTTCGATCACATACGCATCGGATCACAGATTGGTTCGGTTTAATTGCCGCGCAACTCACATTTTAGGCTTGTATTGGACCGGACCGGACCGAACCGGGTTTCAATACATATACGCCTACCCGCCGACACCCGAGATTGAGATCCGCCCACCCGTTTTATGGCAGCAAAGCGTCGCTTGTCATCTTCCGGCCATCAATTTCTGACTTGGGAGGATGAACGAGGCAAATGGAAGACGTAGAAGTCGGGACAGTAAGAGTTTCGAGGCGATGCCAATCGTATTCTTAAACAAGGGACATTGGCACCGACTCCGCCATCACCCCCGAGCACTGTTCTTCTACTCCCAGGAGAAAGAATTATTGAAGGAAAGGGACATTGAATGCAGTGTCGCGGAGGGCGGCAGACCCCCGAGATTGCGTTCCGTGGGAGTGAGATTAATATATTTAACGTGGGATGCTGAGGTTTTATTTCTTCGTTAAGCATCTCTTCCTGCTGCCGATGCTGAAGCGGGAGATGCGGTGATCGAGATGAAGCAGATCGGAATGCAGCAGCAGCAGACGCCGCCGCTCGCCGGGCGACGGGAGACGAAGGACGAGGGGAGTGGCGGATCCCATTTGGTTGCTGGGATGGGCGTCGTGAGGCCGCTTGTCGTGCTTGCCTTGTTCACGCTCGTCCTGCTCCTCACTCTACCCTCAGCGGCCCGTCGCCGTCACTCACTCGATCTGCTTCTCTTGCATCACCCAGCAGCATCACAAGGAGGTTACTTTCTTTCCCCTCCACAGTCCTTTTACTGATGATATATTATAGCATCCTTCTATTTCTTGTTTCATTTTCCTGCTGCTTTCTGGGCTTTTCTCTGTGGAATATCCATCCCATGTCCAGGAAAGATGGATAAGATTAGGATTCGTTGAGCTGTGAATGGAAGACTAAATTGATTCTCCGAGTGTGAGAGACTTGCAGTAAGTTCATGATTTGGACGAATAATCAGTAGGATGCTGGCCGGAGGCCTTCGTCTCCGAGGAGAAGACAAGAATGGAAGGTGGGGTTGGTGATTTGGGAACGAGAGGCACTCCCAAGGTCGACAAGCAATAGTTGGACCCAAATTGTTTGCTTCCGCCGTAGACCGACTGCCAGTAGACGAGCTCCCCTGGACTGGGCCCCACAGCTGGTCCGGGGTGGGCCGACGGCGGGGCAAGTTAGAAGCGGGTAGATGACACGCTGCGATTCGTAGCCAAATTGGGGAAGAGAAAGCAGGATTTGGGCTTAATCTATGCTTGAGATCGATGATGAAAGGGACGAAAGAATTCTATTCTATGGCGCGTGCATGTGCTCAGTTCTCCCATTAAAACGCATCATCGGTTAAACTATGCTCTTTAAGCACGATTTCTAAGTCATGAAGTCAGGGAGGGAGGGAGGAGGCAATCTTGTCAGGACAAAAATACTAAAAGAATAAAATACTAAATGTAATGATAAAAATCGATAGGACAAGAACTGGTCAACTTAGACTAATGGGCAAACTAGTGTTAGAACAATCGATTACTTCATTATAATCTTTTAGCATGAACGTAGCCTCGTGATAAGAAGAAGAATTTGCTGAGAGTTTTCTTGTCAGCATAACTCACAAAATTGATAGTGGAGGTGGTGGTGCTCTTAACAGTATAAGATTATGAGTAGAGGAGATAATTTGTCGGCAGGTTGTGAAATCTAGATCATTTTTGGTGATGAACGAGGCCTTTTTGGTCGGTGGAGTTGTACATATGTGCTTTGTATTCCAATCATGTGTGCAACAAACATAGCATAGAATGGCCTAGAGCTGCACCAAGGATAAACAGCATTCATTTGGATAAAATGCATCGATCAAGCATATACATAAATGTTCTGTTTGTCTTTCTCACAGGGACAATGTAACTAACTGATGCAGTCATTATTTTAGAATCTTGTGGTCTTTTTACTTGATTACTTTGTGCCTCTCCAGTGTAAAAATTCTCTTCATTTTGCCCACTAGTCTTACAGCGGGGGTTCAATGGCCAAGGTTTTCATCCTTAACATGTTAGCCATTTGGTCAAGCTTTTAATGGCTAAGGTTTACATCCTTTTGGTCATGTGAGTCATATTTGTGATCCACATTCTTATCCTCACAGGATCAGGAGTGGGTCGAGATAGGTCATTGACAGCTCTAGTTCAATGGACTCTCTCTGCTAGAGGGTCAGTATACAACATTACCGAATTGCAAGTAGGTCTTCTCAGACATCCATGATGCATCCCTCATAGTGGATGAAAGCATTTTCATTGAGCTTAATTTGCCCGTGAATTTCATTTCAATCGGAGAACCATTGTGCCATCAGAAGATATTACAAAATTAGTAATTCAGGGTTCTTAGCTGACCATCTAAATGGATTTAACTTTCTTTTGTTCTCCTTAGTTATCAAATATTTCCTTCTCTGATGGTGTCTCAAAGAAGTCAACCAATTGCGAGCTACTTGGCTAACATCAAGACAAACCTTAAGCATTGAGTGCATTGTAGTGAAAGATGTCAGCTAAATTTTCAATTAAACTTAGTTTTGTAGTGAAAGATGTCAGCTAAATTTTCAATATGATGGATAGAGAAACTTTACATAATGATTATGATTGCTAAGGCATCATCACAGGGAATCTTAAGTCTATAATCCTTCTAGGTTGTCAACTGAGATGATAGTGTCTTCAAACCTTAAGCACTTCAATGTTACATAATGGAGTATGACATTAAGTCTGTAGTTCTTCATGCCTTGAGCTTTCACCCAAAAAGCCAAATTCTCCTTGGAGATTTGGGGAGCAGTGATAATCATGGATACACTTAACTGACTTTTTCTTTTGTGGTACATTTCCTTAATAAGAGTATAGAGGATCTGACTTTTCAAATCATTCTTCACCTGATTAGCAATCTTCAGTGTCATGATCATGACCCTACTGAAGTGTTATTACTTTCATACATCCTTCTTGTTGTACATTGCTTTATATACTCTTAAGGCCAACTAATGGCCAAGCATCCTGCACTAAGCAGAGTGTCTTAAATGGAAAACAAACTATAATTGATGCAACTATCAAACACATCTATCTTTAGTTATCTGCCTCATAATGACTTTCTCATTTCCCTATCAATGCATAAATGTCAGCATTGACATCATGAACTTCAATGTGCTCAATTGTATGGAAAGAAAACATATCCATAGATATCAATTAGTTACTAAATTCTTCATCTGTATATTGTTGAAATGGATATTTACGATGGACATTAACATGCATCAAATATATACATATTTGAATCAATTTTGTATACAGATGTGATTTTTCTTTATGTTCAACTATAGCAAATTGGTCGAGTGATTACCACCATTTTAGAAGATCAAAAGAATATAATTAGAAAAAATGTTGATATGCTCCATAGAATTATTGAAGGGCCCAAAAGGAATCTTTTTTATACTAACAAATCCAAACCAATAATGGAATTTCTTACTTGGTACATGTAGTGTAATATGTCACGATATTAAGAGACAAACTTAAAGATTCTCCTAATTTGAAAAAACTCTTTTGGTGCAGCCTGCCTCATTCAGATTGAGTGAGCTCCAATTATGCTTTTTCTTAAAGATTTAACTTATTTTCTATCTGGTTAACTAATATGAATACTTTCTTTTTTGGTATTCTGCGCTCAATATTCAGTCTCCAACAGTAGTTGTTCTGCTAATTCTTCCACCATTGAACATCCAAAAGACAAGTTACTTGGAGGTCTGCTTTCCCCGGTATTTGATGAAGCTTCCTGCCTGAGCCGCTACCAGTCTGCATTATACTGGAAGGTTTGGAACACTTCTTCAGCTTACCTCGTGGAGAAGCTCCGAAGGTATGAAGCTCGCCACAAAAAGTGTGGCCCTGACACCGAGCTCTACAAGAAAGCTGTTGAACAGTTGAAGTCCAATCACAGCACAGGGCCAATGGAGTGCAACTATGTGGTATGGATGGCGTCTGATGGCCTGGGAAACAGGATCTTAAGCATTTCCTCAGCATTCCTCTATGCTCTCCTTAATAACAAGGTCTTACTGCTTGACCTTCCTGAAGACATGAAGGGCCTATTCTGTGAGCCATTCCCTAACACCACATGGGTTCTCCCTTCCGATTTCCCTATCAATAACCTTAAATGGGTCTGGAGGTTCGAGAAAGATCCATATCGTTATGGAGATATGCTTAAAAATAAGGTGCTTAGCAATGACATGAACCCTGCAAATGCTTCATTTCCACTACCAGCTTATCTCTATCTCCACCTGGTACATTCTAATGATGACTTCGATAAGATGTTCTACTGCCAAGAGAGTCAGCTCCTACTTCAAAAGTTCCCCTGGCTATTGCTAAGATCAAATCAGTACTTTGTGCCTGCTTTGTTTCTCATTCCTGAGTTCAAGAAGGAACTGAGTCTGCTATTCCCAGAGAGAACGACCGTCTTCCATCATTTGGGAAGATATATTTTTCATCCGTCCAACTCAGTCTGGGGCTATGTAACGAGGTATTATGAAGCTTATCTTGCTAATGCAAAAGAAAGTTTAGGAATGCAGATCAGAACATTTGCAAAGGTCGATCTTGATAGCCACTTTAGCTCTATCATGGGTTGCGCACTGAGTGAAAAGTTATTGCCTGATGTTGATCTGAAAGATCCTGCTCTTCCAACCATCATCGGTGTGAAGCCAAAAGCAGTTCTTGTTACCAGTTTGAACAGTGGGTACTTTGAGAAGCTAAGAGACATGTACTATGAGCATGCAACAACGACGAAAGAGGTGATTGGCATCTATCAACCAAGCCATGAAGAGCAACAACACACAGAGAAGCTCAGTCACAATATGAAGGCCCTTGCAGAGATGTATCTGCTGAGCTTGAGCGATTCATTGATGACTAGCCCATACTCAACCTTTGGGTATGTGGCACAAGGTCTTGGTGGTCTAAGCCCGTGGATTCTTATAAGACCTGATAAAAAGAATCTTTGCCTCCATTCCATGACCATGGAGCCCTGCTTCCACTTTCCTCCATCTTATGATTGTAATGCTAATAAGAAGGTTGACATAGGATTGGTGGTTCCGTATTTGAGGCACTGTGAAGACTTCCGTAAAGGTATTAAACTGTTTTATTAGGATATGAGATTGCTGTAATACATGTATAATGTACATTCAACAATTTCTTATATCTTGTGGTGTTGAAATTTGACACTGGTTCTTGTTGACAAATTTTGGTAGATAATTTTGAAGCTATTAGTTGAGCATAATCTGATGGTCTTTAAAACCTTGAGCCATGTTGCATTTACCATTACTGTGATCAATAAGTTTCTTGCTTTTGAAATTGTTTAATGTTTACTTTTAAAATGGGTTGTATGTTTGTGATAGCTGTTGCCTCTGCACTACTTTAAAGCATAAGGCGAATTGCTGAGTTCAGTATCTACGAAAGTCTGGATGTTGAAGAAGGGATAAAGATCAGCTGATGAACAATGGATGACCAGCTTCCTTTAGACCTGTTTGTTTTCTGGACATATGGAACTCTTCTTGTCTGATTGATAATTTGGTTTTTGGCTTACCTACATTCTAAAATTTTGTACATTTTTGGAGATAAATATAAATATAAATACTGTTATTTTACACTCATAAATATAAATACTGTTATTTTCTCAAGGGCCATACTTTTCGTAGGTAAGTAAGTTAACATCTAATTTACAAATATTTTTGAATAAATTTCTTTAGAAAAACTCTGATTTTATTTTTAAGTGTCCTCCTTTGTTTTATTTTCATAGAGTATTTTTTTTTTCTAAAAGATGAGATTATCTCTAGCATTCACTTAGTTGATCGTCAACCTCTATCCGATCATCTTCATCCCTCATCCATCATTATTGTGTGTCCTCATCCGTAGTCTCCACCCTTGCTCGTAAATGTTACCCTCGCTCTCTCTTTTGTCACCCTTAGATGTGTCAGAAGCATGTACATGAGACACGACATATACACAAGTACGACAACACATCATTTTTAAGAAAATTAAGATACTACATTTAAATTTTATAAACTTAGTAATATAAACAAATAAATATCATCACACAAGTTTAAATAATTAAAATCATCTAAATTTAAAGATTCATGATTCAACTAATCTATTAGCCAAAAATAACTATGTAAAATCTGAAACATAATAATAATATGCTAAAATAGATTAATAATATGTAACAATTTAATCAGCGGAAAAAACCAGATTAAAAAAAATAAAATAGGTTAATGTTATGTTTACAATTTAATCAAGAGTAAAAAAAACAGATTAAAAAAATAAAAAATAAAAATAAAACAGGTTAATAATATGTTAACAATTTAATCAGCAGCAAAAAACCAGATAAAAAAGTTAATAATATGATAACAATTTAATCAGCAGTAAAAAACCCAGATTAAAAAAATAAAAAAGGTTAATAATATGTTAATTATAAGTTTTTTAAAAAATAAACAAAATTAATCTATCTCCATCGGACGCCGGACGTCTCTGATGAAGATGGTTCGCCGGACGCCGGTGAAGTCGTCGCGGGTCCGAGAGCGCGCGACGACAACGCGGTCCCGGCAGAGAGAGGCTTGGGGCGGAGGGTTCGACAGCGCGACAGCAGCGAGGGGCTCGGGGCGGAGGGTCCGATACCGTGAGCCATTGGCTAGGGTTTGAAAACAGTTTGGAAACTATTTCCAAACCCCCTCTTTGGCTAGGGTTTCTCCCTGAGCCATTGAGAATTTTTGGAAGGGGGCTCCCTCTACTCCAGGGTAAAGCTCTTCTAAATACTGAATCGGAAGGTTTATTCCCTCTTAATCTTTTGCAGTGGTAAAAAGAGGGGGGGAAAAAATCAGCTTAGGAATTATTTGTTCAGCCAATAATATCAAGATCTTTCTCAACTTCAAGACTGTAATTTAGTCACAAAATGTCTAATTTAACAAGTAAACAGATTACTTGGAACAGACAATATAAATCAGCATAATACCTGACACCGAATTCCATTAGTTCTATTGACGACATGAAACAAGTTGCAGCATATTTAGCAGGTCCTACATGCAACACAATGCAGAATTGCAAGTGCATTGCAAGATGTATGTGCTTCTGTCTACTTCAATGACTGAACCTTCTTTCTCGCTAGGAACGTGACTATCCGGGGAAAGAATGATCGTGGCCTCCGTTCTGAGTCAGGCATGGCATTTGTTGTGTTTGATCGTGCCATATGCACCCTCGGACTTCTTGTTTGACGACCTGCTTCACTGGCAATGCTTTCAGTGTCTCCGAGGGCAACAAGGTTCGAAGAATCAGAGAAGCTTCGACGGATGCCACCCAATTTTCTCTGCTGTTCATGATCAGCTCTCCATGTTCGCAACTCCTGCTCCACACCCAGCTTGCCCTCCCTTGCCTTTTTAGCCTTGTCTACTGCGGCTCTTTGTGCTTTCTTCTTCTCCTTGTTCCTCTTATTTGCTTCCTCCAGTTGTATTAAACTCCTTGACTCAGATTCTTTGGCTGCTTTCATTAGCTCGATGGCAGAAATTACCTTTTTGTTAGCAATCTCCTCGGCTTCGTTGGCTTTCTTGCTCAGTATGTAGTATTCTTCAATTGGTAGAGTTACTCCATTTGATGAGTCCTCACACTCCATGCTTGCTTGTTCACTTTCTTGCAATGCTTTGACTGCTGAGATAGCCAATTTCTCTGATGCTTTAGCTGCCTCGATCTCCTTAAGAGCAGCACTTAATCTTGTCTCCAGTGTGCTAGCTCCAGCTTTGGCATATTCTGCTTCTTCCTTTGCCTTCCTCAGATCTTCACGTGCCAAGTCAGCTACTAATTTAGCTTGGTCTGCTTCCTCAGCTGCTTGCTGCAGTGCCTTCGGCAGCTCCACCAATTTTTCTCTGGCTTCCTTCTCTCTGATCAAAATTAGTTCTAGTTCAGTGTTTATCCTAGTGAGCTCAGCTTCAAGAGATGAGACTGATGCAGATGCCACGCCTTCCCTCTGTCTCATGGTGGTCAGAGATGCTTTCTCTCTTTCCAGCTCAGACTTTAGTGAAAGAACTGCAACTCTTAAACAGTTGACTTCGTCATTAGCAGTCTCAATGTTGAACCTTACTTCCTCGAGTTCCTTTGTGGTTGTCGCTAATGCAGCTTGAACATTTGTTTCTGTCTCATTGATGTCTCCTGTCTGAACTATCGGATTCAGTTCTTGTGTGCTATTGACCTCCAGATTTAGTTTTGACTCCATGTATAAAGCTAGTTCAACTTTTAGACTAACCAGTAATGAAGAAGCTCTATCTAGTTTTGACTTGAGATCATTCGTTGCAAGGAGTTGCTCATTAAGCTGTTGTAATTCACTTTCAGCTTGTTTCATTTCCTTTTCCCAGTTCAATTTATCCTGCTCCAATGCCAAGGCTGCACCAATTCTTTGTTCTTCGGCTTCAAGATGTGCGGAATGAGCAGATTCAAGCAATTCCTTGGTTGTGATGAGCTCGAGTGTTAGGTCCTCAACAGTCTTCTCTAACTTCTTTGATGCAGAAACAGATTCTTTAGCTGTCCTTATTGCAATGTCCTTTTCAAGAACTAATAAAACATACCTTCTTTGCATTGACTCCAGCTCTTGCTTGACTGATATCAACTCAGCAACTGCACTTGCATGCCTTTCTTTGGCGACCTCTAGTTGTGTCTTGGCTACAACACTTGAATTATTAGTAATTCCTTTCTCCATTTCTTTCAATCTTAGATCAGCAAGTTCGGAGTCCTGCTTTGCTTGTGCTTCCTGCGTTTCTGCTTTCTCCAGGCTCAGTTTAAGCTCTTCTACCAGTCTCTTTGTATAGTCTAGCTCCTTCAACACTTGTCCTTTAACAGCTTCAGCAGCTTCATGCTGTTCTTTGTACTTCGGAATTTCTTCTTGTGCCTTCTTAAGTTCAAATTGGACTTGCTTGCGCCTCTGTGTATAACCAAATGAAACAATTTAGAACCTATAGTAAAGGAGTTTATGCTAATATATGATACCAGAGGGAGAACACATCAATTATTCTTCTTTCAGAAACTATTGCAAAATCACCACTACAGGATTATCATTGGAATAAGAAGACTCGTCCATATTTACATAATACATAACCAGTAATTTCACTGTTGCTAATGATATCCTTTTTAACATTATAAAAGATATAGCAAGTCCTAAAATTACATAGCCGCTCTCTTCTAGATCACAGAAGCAGAGAAAATATTCTAAAAAGTTAAATTAACATTACTACAGAGCATTAAAATACATAATGATGTCAATAAAGCATAACAAGTAATTGAAATTAGTAAAACTGAGTAAAGGATTTCAGAATTCAAGTTAAGCCACAGATCTACTTCAAGTGGATCCTATTATGAGAGAACAATATTATCATCACTGAAAGAAATACTTTGCTATGAGTCATGAAAAAATTAATATCAAAGATAAAAGAAAAAAATCAATTGCTAGATCAAAATGAAATTTACCTCTGTGATCAAGGTCTTCTGTGCTTTCCAATCAGCAATCCCTCCAAACTTTGTTGCAGCCTCTTTAACAGATTCAAAAGGTGCTGTAGTATCAACAAGCACTCGGCTTGCATCATATTTCTTTAAATTCTCTGATACGCCATTTTGTGGTGTCCCAAGCTCATTTGATTCATTGGAAGAATAAGGTGCCCAAATTCTATGAACATTGGGTAAATCGACCTTTACCTCCTCAAGTTTAATTACTGGTTTCTTCTCTGATACAACATATCCTCTTTGGTCTAGAGTTGAAGTGTTCAGATCATTAGTAAGAAATGGAATTTTGCCATTCTTGTCTAATGCTCCATGCTGTCGATTACCATTATCCTCTTTAGAATCTGGAGCAGAAGAACCATCTGGTGATGAGAAGGAATTCACAAGATAAGAGTGTTTTTTGGTGTCCATTGCTTCCTCCATTTGAGGACAGTCTGAGTTATTTTGACCAATTCCTCTGTAAGAAAATAGAAGAAGGCTAAGGAGCAAATGACTGAGACCAGAAAAAGGTAATAAGAAAATTTACATTAGGATTGTAAATTTGCCATGCATATTTTCTATGATGACCATACAAAGGAAATTTGAAGTTACTTAGCATCAACTAGAAGCATGAATTTATGATATTTGGTGATTGAAATTGATACAATAGATAATTATGTGATAGCCACCAAACCATATAAGATCTCGTTTGTAATTTGAATAAAATAGTTCAAAGAGCAAGCAGAATCACAATCCACTCAAATTTCACAGGCACATGCATAATGTGTGTCTAAAAGCCAACAGAAATGAATCATTGCTAATGAAAGAGAATTGATGATATATCAGTGGTACATGGATATAGATAGAATTGTATAAAAGTGGGCAATATTTTACATTTCCCCAACACATGAAAAATGACACAGTAAATGTAGATCAGGAATGTGTGAATATTAACTATCATAGCTTTGTCCTTATTTTGATAAATTACTTGAGATTGTAGATTGTAGTCTTTCAATTGAACATGGAAGCGAGTCTGTAGTCCTTCACTTAAACATAGCAAGCAAGATTCATTTGCTTTCCTAAGAGGCCTCTCTTCATGAACTTCTCCAAATGGCCACTCGTATATGTAATATGATATCATTACATCCTTCTCATAACCTATTGCAACAACATAGGACATGTTAAGTTGTGGACTTATGAATCAGTAGTAACTGGACAAGGACAGATACTTCACCTAAGATCTTCATTCCATATATAAAGTTAAGCTCATGGATATGATGTGTATATTAATATTTAATGATACGACAATTAATTAACATGATGTAACTTATATTGGCCTTTGGAGTTCCCCTTGATGGCATTTTTAAACAAAGGAGGCATAGTACAAGGTCTACTAAATGAGAAGAAAAACATACTCAACTAGATAAATACAGTATTCATTTTATTAGGAAATAAACCTTCAAAAAGTTCCAGTAGAATTATGTGTTTAAAAGAGTAAGGAATAAGGTGTATCCACTCTTGAGGTATATAAATCAAAACCATTGTCAAACAGAAGTTCAAATTATGTGTACATACTAAACTGTCGCCAAGCGAGATTAATTTAGACACAGAATGTTCCCTCAGAGAAAGAAAAAGAAAAAGGAAAAGAAGTGAATCTTTCGCTTTTGAAAATCTGTAACAACAGTGATATTGCAGTTCTTGAAGCACCTAAAAGTGAGAAACTTTTCGACTCAAATTTGACTTCTTAAAATCAATTAGGAGGATTGAAAACTAAGAAGTAACTTAACATGCAAACAATGCACGCCTTAATTCAAAGAAACTTTTAGGAGGATAAATCTAAAGTTTAAAAAAAAAGAAGAAATAGGAATCCAATGAAGTTCGTCAGAATATATTCCGCAATGATTAATATTGCATCCACGACTAATACGACATTATTAAGAACATACAGCACTAACAACATTAAATATAAAGTGAGAAGAACAGAAAGAAGGAAAACTCACAGGAAGTTTGTGTTTCCACTTTTAACTCCTCCGTCAGGAGATCTGGGAGCAAAATGTGGTTGCTGGATTGCACAAGAAGGGAGAGAAGGGGAGGAGAAGTCATCTTTGAGATCAGCGGACGCCTCAGAACTCTCTCTATTCCGAGTCTCTCTCTGCCTCTGGGCCATGAATATTTTATCCTTTTCTTATGGCTTACAAGCTCCTCCTTTTATTCGCACACTGAATTCGCGATTTGTTCGAGGTGTTACAAATCCACCATCTCATAATATCTTTTAGAGTACATGGATCAGAAAGGACATCGAAATCGGTAGAGGCATTTCACGAATAAAACAAAAGTATACTTCCATACTGAGATGAAGCGAGGGAAAGGAGAGGCCAGGCGTTCTGTTCGGTCTTTGTCCTGTTCCAACGTAAGGTGCGTATGGCTTCTGGCCATGCCGAATACAGGCACAGCAGCGCAACCATTTCACGAATAAAATAAAAGTATACTGCCATATTGAGATGAAGCGAGGGAAAGGAGAGGCCAGGCGTTCTGTTCGGTCTTTGTCATGTTCCAACGTAAGGTGCGTATGGTTTCTGGCCATGCCGAATACAGGTACAGCAGCGCAATAGTCCAAACCATGCGCTGGCTCTCCACATACCGATCAAGCTCGGAATTTGATCCGATCTCTTTGTCCTGTTCCAACGTAAGGTGCGTATGGCTTCTGGCCATGCCGAATACAGGCACAGCAGCGCAACAGCCAAACCAGGCGCTGGCTCTCCATATACCGATCAAGCTCGGAATTTGATCCGATCCGTCAGCGGACCTGACCCATCGGGTTGACGGGTCAACCCGATCCGTCTCCCTGAAGCCATCCCCGGCGATCGAGGCAAAGTTGAAGACGGAGAACGGCAAGGAGGAGGGCATCGGTAAAGTGGGAGGGAGCTGAGGGCGACTGAGGGCGACTTCGGGCGCCAGTCGACGAAGACGGGAGGGGGCGGGAATAATGGTCGGCACGCGGCACGGTAGTGGCAATAGCGTTGCTGGCGGCGGAAGGGGCCGAAGAAGCGGACAGTGGACGAGGAATGGCGTCTAAAAAATCTTTGCGCCTATTTAACCTAACGGGTCAAGGGGACGACAGAACCCCGACCCGTTTCAGTAAGCCACCAGCCCTTTAACAGGATCCGACCCGTATAACCGATTTCTTCTTAAGCGTACATTTAAACATTAGTCCCGTTGGTGGATGAGTGTATAGATTATGCTTGACGTGTAATATGATGATAGATCAGTTCACGTCAGTCAAACTGTCCAATTCTTTCATCAATTCTATTAAATTATGAAATCTGATGTGTAGGGTTCCGACCCGTTTCAGTAAGCCACCAGCCCTTTAACAGGATCCGACCCGTATAACTGATTTCTTCTTAAGCGGACATTTAACCATTAGTCCCATTGGTGGATGCGTGTATAGATTATACATGACGTGTAATATGATGATAGAAAGGTCGGAATCAGATCAGTTCACGTCAGTCAAATTGTCCAATTCTTTCATCGATTACATTAAATTATGAAATCTGATGTGTAGGGTTCCAATCATCGTTAACATTTATTTATATGCGATACTAAAGTGAGATTTCATTTTCGTAACAAAATTAGGGGTAATGTTCTCCTATTGTTCTCTCCTTGACTTGATGTTATGCATGTCAGTGGCCTTAAGAATTGAAAGGGTAGCAACAACAAGAATTGAAGCCAAGCAGAAATGTTCCATACAAGAAGCTAATAAGACGGGATTTGAAACTGATGCAAGCAATCCAAAGAATCCGATAAAAAGTGTTGACTCGTATAGCAGATGCCAATGGCAAACATATGCTAAAGAAAGAAAGAAAACCTCGATGCAGTTTAAGTTACAAACATCGAGTAACACTATATTACGAATTCCTGATTGAAGCTTTGTCACAATTCTATGCCTAATTATTCGTAAAACATAATCATATAGCTAAAGACTTGCAATTTAATAACAGAAATGGCAATTCAAGTCAACACTGAAATGGGGCACACAGGATTTAATCCGAGTGAGAATGGTTCCACTAAAAAGATCTGAAGCAGCATGACATACTGACCAAAGTATGCAAATAAATTAAATTTAAATTCCGTTGTCCATGTTCTATAAAAGGGTCAAGCAAAAACAAACAAAGAGGATAACACTGTCCTTTTCTTAATATTCCTGTACAAACAAGATGACACACCAATTGAAATTTCAGTAGTGTTTTTGATGATGCTCATGAAAAATTTGTGCTGAAACAGCAAAAGAAATAAAATGCAAATAACAAAGTGGCTTATGGAAGACAAACTTCATTATCACTATAAAGTCCATTATATGTCAAAAGATATATAAGATAGTATTAGCTAACATATGAAAGGAAGGTAGATGATGGCATGTGATGTCACTTATCATGCACAACCAACAGTATTCTAGAAGAACAAGCCCTTGGTAGCATAAGAAACCTTTCGACTCCATTGTTTACTCCATTGTTATAGACATCTTGATATTAAAACCACTAGCTGGATCTGCATGACCACAATCAACCATAATTGACAACCACTGTTATGAGTATCAAATGACGTGATTATAATTTCAATCTCATTCCATCATCCAGTGTTCTAGTCCTCTGTCATTGGAAACATAGATCATTCGTTAGTCAAGATTAAAGAAACTATCCCTCCATCTGAGTCACAGTTCAACCCATAAATTATTTTCTTCGGTGTACCACAATATTCTTATTTCATATCACACATGCCTCACTCATACCCAATAATACTGTCATCGATAACACAGATGATTAAACTAACTCATCTCTGTCTCTACCTCAAACACTTCAACCAATTAAACCTGGAAGATGCAAGAGTTTTGCGAGTCCTATGATTCTTTTCTTGGAAAATTAGGTCTAAAGAAGTTGATTACTCCCAAAACAGGCACACTCTAATCTAGCAACAAGCATCAAGTAATCAACAAAAACATTAACTATGCCATCAAAAAGATCAAGTTTTTAAGACTTCTAGAACACTATCCTATATTTAAAATATAGTTCTGTGTCTTATTACATATTTATGTGACTATGAATTTGATTGATATTTGAATTTCAGTCATCATAGAATTTAATTCATAAAGTAGATTCCCCTACAAAAGTACATGAGTTTTAGTATTTCTGGAAACAGTAGCATTGAGTCACATTTTGTACATCAGTCAAATATGCTCCTAACTTTCGTTAACATTGGCTATTGTTTGAGCATCCTTACTTTAAGTTCATCATTCAGTCAAATCTCATATATAGTATACAAGTGCATGCAATTAATTAGTGCAATTTCACAGAATTCATACTGAACTTCAAATATTGATATGTGACAGTCAGCATTTTGTGATGATACTTCTTTCCTGATAAGTAAACTGGGAATTCAAGTGACAAGTTTCATCCTCAAATAAGATGTTGCCCTGAAACACTAACCCTGAAGTAAATATCAACATAGGTGTCAACCTAAAACATCATGATCAGAAACAGGTTTCTCAGGATGCACTTGGTCTTATCCAGAAGCACTATTTGTTATTTTTTCAATCAGAATGCAAGAAGTTTTATTCATTTTTCAAATACTTTGGTTTTGTGTTACATGTGAGACAATAAGAACAAGATGAACAAACAACTAAGAAAAATGAACAATAACCTGACATTTGATTTAGATGCTAGGCAAGAAAAATCAAAATAAATTTCTGAAACTTATTGATCATAGATGTCCATCTCATGGCAACGGGCATGATGCATACATCAATGAGATCAACTAATGAACTCTCAAATTTTAGGTGAATGCTATGAAGCCTAGCACAAGACAGGCCTCAAGCAGGTGATTGGCGTTAATGTGTAACTGCTATTGTAAGTATTGAGCTTCAGAAAACACATACAATCGATGCAGTACTACCTCAAAATGACCTCCATAAAGATCCCTCAAAGTTAATCATTGAAGAAAGGACAAAATGTATAAGCATTATTTTCTTTAAAATCCATAAAATGTATAATCCATTCTACAAAGCTATTACTTGGCAACTTTTTGTATATAACTTTCAAATCCATAATGCGTATACTCCATTTTATAAGCTATTAGTTGGCAACTTTTTGTATATAACTTTCAACAAAGATGTAGCAATGAAGCTACAAGACAGTGAACCTAGATGCTTCTGAGTTGGATAGTTTTTTGACTTTTTTCACTTAAGATGAGTGCAGTGCATATTTCATGGCCAAGTTCTGAATTTCAGTCATCATAAAGTAATGATTGACAACTGGCATGTTTATACAAGATCTCAAGTGAGGAAAAAATGGATAACTTACTGACAACACTAAAATTATCATATTTAATTTGCTTGACTGATACTGGAAGGATAAAAGCTTTCTTCAATGTAGTGGGGCAACTTTGAAAGATATAAATGAAAGATCATACAACTTAAACATAATATATTACCAGAATGTGATATATAGATATCCATAACATTACTAATCCACTCCATCATGGCTGCAAATTCGTTAGATTTCCCATCTATCATAAAAAAAAAGATCTGGACTGTTAGATATTTTATGGGAATATTCTTTCAACCATGTGTTTTTCTAATCTAATGGATATCTTAATTAAATTCATATTTTCTCCATAGATAGTCCTATTATTGAATCTTTCAGAATTAGAATAATAACAATGTTAAGAGTATAGGTAGGATAAGCATTCATTAGTATCAGATTTAGCAGTAAAATCATTAAGTTTTATTATGAATCATTTTAGTGAAAGAAACCTTAGAAGTGCTATTTACTTTCCTTTTTTTTTTTTATTACAACCTAGTTCCCATAGCAACAAGGCTAATAATTTTAATATAATCTTTACATTGTTTGATTCCAATAGTTGTGATGTTGTTGCCTTTGTTCATCTTTTTTTAGTTTCCTCTACATGGCAAGAACTTGTAGTTGTGAAAAGTAATAAAACTCACAATATAAAGTAAGGAAGATCTTATGACCAAACAGGAATAGAATTTATTGTAAATCTTAACACTCCAACACAATCATGCAACTGAATAAATAAAACAAGAAACCTAAAGATTCAATTTGAGCAGCAAAATAAGTTACTAGAGGACATTATGAAGAAATAATCAATGGATATAATAAACTTTTAATGCATCATAAGAATATGCAAAACCTATCCATGTTCAACCTACTCATATAACAGTACTTGGTTCCATGTCTGATCCTTCCATAACAGGGCCATAAATCTAAGAGCGATGTTATTTTATTGTCCATAAAGAGAAAAGGACGAATGAGCTTCCAAATTAAAGCTTCGAAGGTTTCGGGAAGATATCTGGAGTGAACTTCTGTGCTGCACTTATACTACCCTTGATCTTCATAGCTCCCCTGCAACCAACAAAAGAAAAACACAAAGAAATATCAATAATCAAGCAAATGTCTTTCTTTTTTCCAGATGAGAAAGGAAAGAAATTATAAAGGAACAACTAATTGCAATCACCTAATGAATGCGATCTGCGGATTCATCTTTCCTGTAGCGATAGAGAGGAAATCCTTATCGGTGAACGAGAAGGTCGCATCTGGTTTTCCATTATACGGGCCTAACATAGATAAATCACGAAAACAAATACATCAATTCTACGATCTCTATTAACCAAACAAGGACGCAAGGAAATCGAAGGGGAAGGGGCAAAAAGCGAGACCTTTGGTGACCTTTCCTTGCTTGAGGTCGACGACAAAGATCTCCTCATCCACCCCAATCTTCTGCAGGCCCCAAAGAGCAGGAAACAAAATTTAGGGTTAGCGTTACGGTTTCCAGCAAAAGGGAGCATCGACGTCAGAAAAAAAAACATAGGGACCTTTGGAGCGATGTTGAGCTGGTAGACGAGGCCGATCTTCTTGGTGACCTCCTTGCCGGCGTCGGTGGAGAGATGGAGCTTCATCTGCTCCAAAAGGCCTGCCGATTGCAACGAGCTCTCCATCTCTTCTTCCTTCCGCACTTACCGAATTCCTCCCCGATCGAAGGACTGACCGATCCAGAGACGCAGGGAAGAGGTGGCAGAGGGATGGGCTGCTTTGCTTGCGTTTGCGTGTAGAATTGTTATTGGGAGGGAGAGGCGGAGGGGAAGGGGGTGGAAGTAAATGCGATGGCGATGAATTGCCAACCGGCGCAGTAGGGGGAGACGGACTGACGGGTAGAGATTGGTAACCACTTAGCTAGGGAAAAAGGACGAGGCCAGATAAGATCGTCTTAAAGCAAGTAACTAACAGTTGTCCCACCCGAATCCGGACACGATCAAATATTAACATATTTATTGTTTAATATTTTTTTATTTTAATATAGAGTTTTTGATTGGTAAATTCAAATCTTATTTTTATCACATACTATCAAAAATAAATAAATATTTGAATATACTTAAATAGTATTAGGAAAAGCTGTGATCTATTTGATCCTTTGGATATGGTGTGTACCGTTTGTTTCAAGATGTTTCTGAGAAATGTGATCCATAAATTTGAATTAGCTTCCTCATTATGTATTCTTGATTACTATAATATTTCCATTAAAATTCGTATCCACTGTTCCTAAGCTTATTCTTTGCGGACATGTATGGTTATCGAATCTAGTATCCATTTGATATTGAATTCTGATTGGATGGCAAAGTTGATTTTGCACAATCTAATCCATCTTTTATCCCTAGTGATTATTAGAAAAGATTTATGTGTTGATACTATCAATTTGAAGAGAGTATGCGGTTTAAGGAATCTCTAACATTATATTCAACTATAGCGAAAGTGCCATACATCCCTTTGAAATTAATGATTTTTTTGTGTTTTAGTTTGGACATGTTGAATAAATTTTGAATTCCAGGCACAAACATGTATAATGACTCACCACCAAAATCTAAAGGCAATATGTGAATTCAAGAGATGGCTCTTTGCAATGTATATCACAATGTATAGCAAACAAGCAAAATAAGATGGATGAGAAATTAATTATACAAGATTTGGATTCTACAGCAAGAGTAGAATTCCCTGCTATATACACAACTGTTCTATGAGCTAAAATACAAGATATTCTGGTTCAACAACTATTATTTTACACATACACATAGGATGAAAAAAAAAGATCCATTTAGTCGATCTCAAATAGTTTGACACCATGGATTTTTATTGTTTGATTCAGCTATTGTCATCAAGTCCCGCTTTACCATGGACCTGTTCGTGTCCTCCTCAACCGCTGTTTCTTTTGTCCATGCTGCCGCTTGATCACCTGGAGGACCTGATAGTTCCAACTTTAACCTTCGTAAGTATATTCATTTTCCATAGCTATCGAATGTGAAAATATATATTTGAGAAGAATTCAGAATAGAAATATATGTATGCAAAGATAAAGGACTTCAAGAAAAAAAGCAACAAATAGCTTTTTCCGAGATGCTCTTTCCAACTTACAGATACATGTGGATTTCTGAGTTATCATTGTATCTTAGAAGGTATCCATTATCTCTGTCTGTCAAACTACAGAGGATATTAAATGTTGCTTCTTATGAGACTATTATTTAGTGTGTCACCTTATTACTCCATATCCTGGTGAAATTGAAGAAAACTATTGGGTGGCAGACATTGGAATGACTGCTTTGAGAAGCAACATAAAAAAATCACACGTTTGCAGTATAACATTTTCTTGTCATGAATGCAAAGAAGTATTATTGAATCGGATAAGCAACAAAATGTACTACCATGTGCCATAGTCATTCAAGTATAGGCTTTAAGTCGCACTACTGAGCAAATTTTGAAGTACTATCATAAACTTAAATTTAACTTAGAATAAAAAAGGCATCAACCTATGAAAATTCTGTTCGATAGATCAGAAAGCTTAAACGTAATAGAAATGTAACCTATAATTCTGTGTGTCAACTTAATGATGTGAAGAACCTTGTGACTTTTATAACAATAACTTTTGTAAAAACAGAAAGCACTAAATTGTCACAAAGCCAAGATTAGAGCATGAAATTTTTTATGTTCATTAAAAACAATAAGAATATAGATATTATGCAAAAATATAAAATATTAAGCTTTAAAACAGCTCGCCTACAAATCCTGCAAGCAGCAAAAAAAGATCTCTTTATGGTCCTGACCTATTGTCTAGCATGTTTTTGGCTGATTTCTCACCTTATAATCAGAAATTGGGCAAAATTAAATAGGTCAATCCAACTTAATTAGAGTTGGTCGATTTAACTCAACTCTATGTGATTTCAAGCTTACAAAGACAAAAAGGAAAGAAGTAAACGGAAATAAAGGAGAAGAGGCAAGTCATGTGGAAGGAAGGCAAAACTTCAACCATCACCATGAAACAAAGATGCCATTGCTCTTATGTTCTCAATTTGCTGCAATTATCATATTTGTTGATTATCACCGTTGTTGTAAAATTGTACACTACCAATAAAACAAGAAAAAGATATCAAGGATAAATTGTTAACCTCTACCACAAAAATGAAGGGAGCGTAACATCTATCAAGATTCATCTAACACAATGATTTTTGCAATTTTGGAATGAGCAACAAAAAGATACATGTTTCTTTAATGATGATTCCACACATCACTACAGGAACAGAGTTGAGAACAGAAGTTCTAATATGATGTCACCAAATCATCTTTGTAATTCTTGCCACAAAATAAGTTACAGTCAGTGCCTTACAGTTGCATGAAAATCGTCAATCACATTAAGCAAAAGTAGAGTGAAGAATGTCAAACCAATCAATTTTCCTTTTAGTAGTAGAAAATGGTCAAATACCATTTCCACAAATTTAAAAAATGGTTAAGATGAATCACTGGTGATAAGGTTTATGCTGGGTGCCAGGCCACTGAAGATTTATGCTGCCAAGTAATGCCATTACAGAACTCTCAAAATATTCTCGAAGAGCTCCCAAAATAGTTTACTTCATCCAAAAATCTATTTCTGGTAAACATGTTGATTATGTCAGATTTAACTCTTTTACATTACAGATTGGCATTCCTCTTCTTGATGAATTTTGTCACCCATGAAAAACTTCATAGTCATATAGAGCAGAGAAACTTCCTTAGATTCTGGCTTAAATCATAGCCATAAATGACGTTTGCGAACAAAAATCTAGCTTTTGCCAAGTATTTCAAACAAAACTAAGATCAAAACTATAACTTTGAGATAAGGGCTAAATGGTTGCAAGGGAAATTGTGGAGAAGAATTTTTCAATGATAAATCTTCTCATTAAAAAATTAATTAAACTTCTCTGGTTTGTCGGAAAGGGAAATGAAATCTTTTGCTTTTTCTTTTCTTAAATTTGGAATGCAGAAAAAACTGAAGTTAGCCTCTTTTCTCAGAGTGTTGTTGGAAAGTCATAAGAAGGTTTAGGAGAGCTTTATTTTCATTTTCCAGAGAAAAAAATCTGAAAAAAAATTAAATTTTCCTAGAGATCCAGAAAACTATCTCCACCTTTCCTGTTTACCTGTCAAACAAACATTGGAGAAGAATGTTTCATGAAACTACCCATACCGTCAAACATAATCTCAACAATGCAAGCATCACGTACACTAAGACATGATAAACAATGACATTATCTAGAAATATAGCAGTTATAAGTGACATTGAATAATAAATGTGAACAGGGGAGAGAAGGGAGGTTAGAATAGGAGATAACAATAAAATAGATTCACTGAGAGAAACCAGAGAGAGAGAGAGAGGGAGAGAGAGAAAGAGAGACAGAAGCCCTTTTCTAATTAAAAACAGCAAGCAGCATTTACTAGTTCAACTATATTGCAGGTATCAAGTCAATCCACGAAAGGGTGTGCAGATCCTTGCTTGACTCATGCGGAATCAGACAGTATAAAAAAATTGATTCCTTGGCCTCAGACACTCTGTTCATCCTCTGATTTGGGTTTCAAGTTATAAGAACTTAAACATTTTATAGAGACAGTAAGGACAACAAAATAAATTATTTATCTGTCAATACTTCAGATATTTCCAAATAGATATGCAGTAGAGAAGGATCAAGGACATATGGGTGTTTGATGTTCCTTCAACTCATGTGTGGACTATTCCTCCTCATAAAATTTTGTTTATTTTTTGAAAACACAAGTCATCTTATTTATATGTTTTCCTCAAATTGCTATTCAACATCATATAAAATCAGAGAATAAAATAAGTTAATACAGTGAAGAGAAGCATATCTGAAAAATATTATCCAATTTAGAGAAGAAAATGTTCCATCAATAATATAACATAAAAACTGCACAACTAGTTGTCAAGAAAAGAATGCAATGCAACTAGAAACTGCCAAAGTTATCAAGTTAATCAACTATACATTCATAAATAATCATTATAAAGTGAAAGAATTACCTGATTCTTCTTCAACTCCATCATTTCCACCTGCAAGCATCAAAGAGTGTCATCAGAAGTTCAATCTTTCATTTTGCTCTCAAAATTGTAAACATAGTCTTCATGTTGATCCGTTAAGAAAAGTACATGTTGTGATGCTGAAACAGAACATACATTGATATGGGGCAGCAAAGCCAACACCGAAGTAACGCTCATAAATATCAATGGTTATGACGAAAGCTTCAAGGTGAAGGTTTTAATCGTGACATTTATTCATCATTTATCTTATTATGGAACACAATTACCATAGAATTGATGACAACATCCAGTAACATTTGGAATTTGGTGTTTCTAAGCCACAAATATCAAATCAGGATACCAAAGAAAACCTTGAAACTATCAGTCTTAATTTGATCTCTACCTTTTAATATCCCTACCACAAATGGTTGCATAGAAGCTGTAAATTTGGTCTTATAAACATTCAAGTGCAAAGACAAGGGCAATGCTATTATTGGCAATTTTACGAAACCTACATGAAAATTGTGACGATAAGCAAGAAGAAAATGGTGGGATCCCTAGTTTTATAAAAGGATTTTGATGAAAAAATGAACAATGAATTTCGGTTATCATGAATCAGACATGTCAAAGTACCATTAAGAAGAACTACCTGTTTTTTCTGCAATTCTTGGTTTAGCTCTTTGAGTTTTGCCACTTCAGCTTCCAACTCCATAGTATAAGCCTAACTCAAATAAAATGTACATAAGTAGAATGTACACAGGAAAAGTCATGAATAAAGCTAATTATTATCTACATAATATCTATTTAAGGGTAACAACCACCAGAATTCCTTTTTCTCTATTTAAATGAAAAAATAATGATAGAGAAGAAGCATGGCAAATGTATGATCCTGAAAGTTCTACTGTCGTGTGTGCCAGAGGTTCTAACAGCTTTATTGTTCTATAGCCTCAGTTATGTTTACAATAACAACAACATATTCACAATTGTGGGTCAATCTTTTACTTCTTTTGTCATGTTATTTCCAAAATCCATATTTTGAACAACATATTCTTAAGTCTCAACATCTTAGAACTATTGACAAATTAAATCTAGTTAACCTACTGATCTCTTCCAGTAGTATTATTTGAAAAAATAAGGGAAAAATGTGACTCTCAAGTTGGTAAATTTAATTCGAGTATTTGACATAACCATCGTGCATGACTATCAAGCACAGCATTTTGGAGAAGTGAATGTGTTACAACAAAAGGAAAAGAGAAGTTTTTTTTGTTTTTCTATAAAAGCTGTTTTGTAAGCATGTCGATCAAAACATACCTCTCCAAGGAATTTGATGCATTAAGATAAATTTAGATTAAATGCCCTCCAACAAATAATAACTCATCAGAGTTTGTCGCTGCACTAGGATCATGCAAGTCATCCATTTTTAGAAGAATGTTGTCAATGTTGACAAAGAACAGAAACTAATAATATGAAGTGTGCTAAGATAAAACCTCACTTTCACTAGCATTTCATGGTTGGTTCGGAATCCTCAATTCTTTGAAATTAACAAAAACAACCTAGGTAGAAAGATAAACGAAGAACAGCAAAAGATGGATCAAGTTACGAAAAGCTGAGATCAATGAATTGCCAAACAACAGAGTCTCATGAAATTCACACAGAGAAGAAGTCATCTAATTAAACAAAATAATTTTATGTAAATGACACTATTCTACGATATGTATGAGAAACACAGAAAAACAAGGAAAACAATATGCAACTACGCTAAATAGCATAGGCTATGAATTTAAGCAATTTCTAGAGAGCATAGTAAAACAGATCACCTGCTTCCGGGCACGTGATCTAGCAGCTGACTCCCTGTTCTTGATCATCCTCTTCTGCCTCCTTTCCACAACTTTATCCAGACTCCTATGACGCTTCCTTTCCCTCGTCCCACCATTAAACACATATGGAACAGGTGATAAAGAAGATAGATCGCCGTTGCCTTTAACAATTTCATCTGAAGACAGATGGTTTTTTGGCGACCCTGACGCTCCCATGACTCCAGCTGTGCTCAGACCAACCATCCCCGTCATCAATCTGTTGTTCATCCCGACGTGGCCAAAGCCACCAAGTTCTCCGCGTCTCATGCCCTGTGGGTTCATCAAGTGCATGGTATCTCCCAGGGGAACTGGAGGCGCATAGGGTCTCGCAACAGTGGCTGTCACCCCCAAATTAGCAGCTGAACCGTGAGCAATTGGAATGTTTGCCATATTTCCATTGCTTCGACCCGGTGCCTGATTGAACTTGAGTTCCAGCCCAGCCGAAGTGTTCACGGCCGGCAAATCTCCATAGTAGAAATTGGTGTTGTTACTTTTATTGCCAATCGGCGTCGGTGGTCTCGGCGACGGAGCCATATCCTCCCGCACCACTCCGGCCCGCACCAAGAACTCCTCAAGGGTAATCTCCCCGAGGGTGGGTTGCCTCGGGAAGTCCGTGCCGCCGCAGCTGGCGGCCGCCCCTTGGCCGGAGGAGGAGGGTTCGACGAGGCCCCGCCAGACCTCGTCGACAGTCTTCTGGCTAAGGGTTCTGGGCAAGGTGAGCGAGGCCTGCCGCTGGAGGCCGGCCCCGGTACCAAAGCCACAGCTGCCTTCGCCGAGGGCGGCGACCATGGCGTAGCTCTCCTCCGCGGTCCATATGTTCTTAAGGAACTCGTCCATGTTCATCGACCCGAAGTCCTTGCCAAGCCCCCCGCGCGTGCTCTGGAACTCATCGAACGTCAGCGAGTAAACCGAACCCTGCCGCGTCAGCAGCGTCGGCGGCGGCGGCGGCTGCGCCTCTCCATCCTCTCTTCCTACTCCCAAACTCTTGGAATTCATCCCTCACCTACTTCAATCTTTCCTCAAAAACCAATCACACCAACAACAAAATAATCAAGGTCAGACTCCATACAAGTCTCCAACAATCACAACCAAAACCCAAAAATTCCCATAAAACACAAACAAACCAACAGTACTAACACCTCCTGCCACAATATTTTACACAAATTGGCATCTTCAAATATCGTCCTTGCCGAAATTGACAATACACACAAGATTCTTATAATCTTCCTAGGGAGTGCGCGCAACATGTTTGTGCAGATGCGTAAGAAACAGAGAGAAAGAGAGAGAGAGAGAGAGGGGGGGGACGACAGACCTGTTATGTCTTGATACTTGGAAGGCAAGGAAACTCCGCAGGCGATCTCGCGATGGAGGCCGGCCAGGTGTCAGGACACAGCGTTGCGCGGAGATGGAGAAGGCCGAGGGGGAATCGCATTAAAACAGTGATGGACTCGCGCGACGTGGCGTGATGCGGAGCCCGGAAAGAAGCCTGATGACGCTCCCACCAATTGAAAGCCGCATCATGGTGCGATCTACACCGTCGGTTCTGCGACACGACAAGGGCGCTTTGGACGGTCTGATTTGTACTCCGGGTTCGTAACTGGGAGGATGACCCACAGGCTGAGTGGACTAAAGCAGGACGGGGACGTGCACGAGTTGTCGCCCTCCCTACGACCATCGGACGGTGATGCGACGTCTTGTAGGGTGGTGATTATAAATTGTGATTATAAATTATGATATCTCTATATAATTATGAAAGTAAAAGAATTTAATTTAATTTTTCGGTGATTCATGTAAGATAACGTGCATACTGTCATTTGACGTTAAAAATAAAAATAAAAAATTATATTATATTTATTTTTTAAAAATATTAATTTTACATGAGAATTACTTAAGTAAAAACTTTACTATCCTCCCCTAGGCCCGTGCAAAAGAATAGTAAAGAGTTATTGGTCTTATGTAAGCGGAAGATGTTAGGAAGAATAATGAAACAAGAGAAATATGATAATGCAAGAGATGAGAATCACCACCAATGTTGTTATTAGGTAGGTCATTTGAGAGGATAGTAAAGTGGATGGGAGAATAATAAAGTAAGAGAAATGGAATGATGCAGAATATGAGGATCGCCACCGGCACTACCATTCGGTAGGCTATCCGGGAGGATAATAAAGTCGAAGGGAGAATATCGAAGCTTTCACAAAAATTATCCTTATGTGAAATTAATATCTTTGAATGATAAAAATAGTCAAATTATCATTTTATCCTTATTTTTAATATTATTTTTAATGTGAGAATATGTATGGTATCTATTGTTAGTAGAGTCGACGGTGTGAAGAAAAATAAGATTAAATATTTCACTTTGATAATTATATGAATATCAATATAATTTTTAAAATATAATAATTGAGATACTAAAGGTAAGTAGAGATAATCTATAACTAATCCTCTTACCGGTGAGAGGATTAGTTATAATTAAATTTTGATCAACTCCATGTTTTAGAGGGTTTTCCTCTCTTAGGTTTTTGTGGAAA